>JAPYYV010006608.1:0-15354 GCA_030522625.1 Copidosoma aretas | reverse complement strand
AAAAAAAAAAAATTAATCGGTGTAGTATATCAATTATCGCTTCTCAAATTTTTCCATGAATCGTCGGTCCATCTGTAATAAGTACTTCCTTCCTCGTTATAATTACGGAAAAACACTCCAGTATCCGCTTTTAATCTAATCGGGGGAAAACGTTTCCGAAACCGTGGAACGATTCATCAAGCCCAGCACGCCATGACCACGCATACATATACATACACTGACAGTTCTTGGAACATTTTTCCGAGATAACGTATGATATTTTGTACTCACAGCATCTTGAAATACGTAGCCCGACGGGATGAAAAACGTGATGATTTTTCGTTTTTGTTCGAGACCGACGTATCCACAATGTTCAACCTCAATCGAAATGAACAATTTTGTTCGACAACGATAATTTTCTGTAAAAATAAATCATTGGCTCGATTGAAAATTGCATTGTTCGATTTTTTTCTTTCAAATAGGATTCATTCGCAGGTTTAAATAGCCCTCGATTGCGTACACTCAACTGTATTGTATATACAAGTGCTACCAAAGTACGGCGGTCAAATAAATGTTTCCCCGTCCTCGCTTTTATCAGAGAGAGAACCACAATATATACACACCGAAATCCAGCTCGTCATTAAAAGCCTGCACGCGCGATATGATGGGGGAGGGGGGGGGGGGGGGCTGTATACAAGGGGGGTCGAGGCGGAGAGCCGCGGCTTCAAAGACGAAGATAAAGAAAGCCGCCGAGGTCGCTCAAGTTCAGCGATAAACAGCACGATCCGAGAGCGCCCCCCCACCCCCAATAACCCGTCCACCAGCTGCACCCGGGGGTGTGTTTGAGCGGGCCGAGGTATGTATTCCACCCCTCGTCCGTACGTTTGAACTGTCTATATAATATCGTCACGATGTTGGTCCTGTGTGATACAACTAATTTTGATGCGGACAGCGTACGAATTTGTTGCAAGTGTTTTGCCTTGATAATCTTGTGCAAAAAATAAAATACAAAATTTTGTACGAATTTTTTGAAAAATGAATAAAATATCGCACACACGACTGGATGGAACAGTGGAAACCCTTTTAAAAACTACGGAAGGAAAGACTGTAATGTATGCACCGAGGATTTATCATCGATCGTTTTATAGAAAAACTAATTGTAAAACGTGAAAAAACACTCTCGATAGAAAATAACACCCCGAATGAAAGTTGTACTTGTACCATGAAATGGTTGTTTTGTCAAAACTTTCCGCATACTTTTGCACGTAGGGTGTTATTTTCCATCGAGTTGTGCGTGCAATATATTATAATTGCAATCATTTACATTTTTTTACAAATGATCAATGAAAAAATACTCAGTAATGCCTGCAGATTGTATACATTTTTAACTAAGAGCCAATATTTTGCACAGTCTTGTTATGGGACGTTTTGTGAAAACTTTTTGCACATACACTGATAAATATTTGTCAACATTAAATTTATAGGTAAGTTATTTGATTTTCAATATGACTTCCGGATGTAAACACACAAATTATTTCCGATGAAAATTGTATCGGGTTGAGCTGTAAAATATTTTATCGGGATTTATGTATAAACTTGTGGCAAAGGGGATGGAAGCAGATAAATCCCTTCCAGCATAAAACGTTCTCAGTTTGAAATAACGTTCTTTGAACGTTTCATTTTGTTGTGCATCTCCAGATAGAAATAAGCGATTTTACACCGAGTTCATACCGATTTTATACCAGGTTGGACGAGGCGAACTTGCAGGACTTTGACGAGCTCCACCGATGGACCGTCCGGCGCGTATTTCCTTTCCTTCCCGTTCATTTTCCACATTTCCTCTCGCTCGCGTGGAACAACATACTTTTATCAACTTGTTTTTTTGATCTAAAAACATCAATTTTTGTGTTTCAAAAACGTATCGTCCTCGTTTTATTCGTATTCGATTTTCATAATTAAAAATGAGATGATACATTTTTTAAATTAAAAAACGAGCTGATACTTGTGCTTGTGTAAGATAGTCGGCGCCAAACTTTTCTTACAAACGATGTCATAAAACTAGAATCCTCTATATTACAATACATGACGTTATGCCCATGCCGCCAAAGTTTTAGCAAGCTGCCGTGTTGTTTCAGTACGCACATTGGAAAAGAAATGATCAGGTTTTCACCTGACCTTTTTCAAATAATTTTCTATTACCTTTTTTTTAGTTATCAGCTTTTTGAAGTCCATTAAAATTTTCTAATATTTTCATAGTTCTTAAGGACACTTGGGTCTTAAATTATCATAATAAACTATGATTACTAGGAAAAGAAATAATTTACTGCCAAGTTGAACATTAGGTGTATACAATTTTTAACTGGTCCACGTGAAACGCAGCGAGAGAGGGCACGACCAAGCTAGAGCGCCGACATCCTCCACGCGGCGGCGGAGGCCCCGGCGAGCGAAACTTACTCCCCGCCCGTCGGGCTCAAGAGCTTGGACGAGACGGATGCCCGATCACGCGGTCTTCGGAGGCAGGCCCACGGAGCTGGGTTTCGGTGAGGAATCTCATGGTCAGGAGGGCCGTGGTGCGTCACGAGGCAACTGAGCCGGAGTTTTTTCGTTGTTCTTGAGAAGCAGGAAAAGTTATGATGCAAGTGAGAATACGTCGTGTGTTCGACAAATAAAAATGCGATTCAGTAATCTTTAGAACATTTTACTTCGTGTAAGGCGAAAAAAAACAAACAGTGCTCCTGTGATGTCACGTATCACGAACGCGTTTAATTTACAATCGCCATGCTCTGCTGTTATCCGCTTGATTAACAAAAGTATAGACATTTATTTTGAACAAGTGTATGAAAAACGCATTATTTTTATTATTTTTAATGGAACTAATAGTAGATTATTAAGTATCGCTGGATGTTTGGTTACATGTAAAAATATACATTCCTGAACTTATTTTAATCTTGACCACTTTGTGCACTATTCGCAAAGTTTCACGAACCCCTTGGATAGAACAATAACAAAAGTATGAGCGCTTGTCTTGTTCGCCTATTTGCTTTTTTGGTCCGATTCATGTATGTACACATCAAGCACTCGCATCAGTCGTTCGGTTCATATGTTTAACCAACGTTCACGTTTTTTCATTGAAAAATTGACCCTTGGCCTTGATTCGCCGGTCAGCGTGAGGCTTGGGTCACGTGGCCGCGATCTCCGAGCTCTTCCTGCCGCGGTTGGACTTCTTTTGCTTGGTGGTGTCGGGTGCGCTGTCGTTGTCCGAAAACGACGAGTCCCTCAGCGACTTACGACACCGACTGGCGTTCACGCGCTCTTCATTTTCGGAACTTATGGATTCCCTATTCGACTTCCGTCTCTGACGCTGGGGAGTTTGGTTTTGCGCCTCCATAACTTCACGCAACTGTTTTCGCTTTGCCTCCCAGAACATGTCCTGACGTTGAGTGATTTCTGGATACCTGAAACAAGTAATGAAACGTTTATTCCAGACTAGCAGAATAAAATAAAAATTTCCGTCTGAATTACACAAAAAATTCTCTACCTTTCGTTAAAATCTCTGCTTGGAACCACAAATAAGCGCCAACCTTTTTTGGGCTGGTGTTTGGCTATGTTGGTAAAGATTTCTCTTATCTCCTCTGCAGGCAATTTCACAACGGACGAAATAGCTCTCCTATCCACAAACTCGTGTTCAGTAAAACTCAGAAGCTGCAAACGGTGACATTCATTAATTATCAATTAAATAAACATCAAATAGTACGATATTGATCAGTACGTACGATATAATCTCTGGCTCTGCACATCAGTTCAGCTGGCACGCCGCTGTGAGCTGAAATGGTGTCCTTAGGATACACTAGTTCGCTATTGATAACCCAGTTGCCCTGAACAAGTACAGCCACTTGCTGCAAATACTTCAAAATACTGGCTGTTTCGTGCTCCAGCGATAGTATTGCCCTTAACTGTACAAATGACATGACTTTTGCTGCAAACAAAAGATTGTTATTGGTTTAATGTTTAAATTTTAATTAATCGTGATGAAAAATGTGCACCAACCATCTTTCATCAAGATTCGAACTTGATCCAGTATTGGAAGAGTGCGAATGTAACTGAGAGACGTTGTGTGACTTTGAATATTAGCTTTTGAAAACTGTTCCTCCTTTAATGGAGGAGCTAATAGGTCTAAATATTGCTTTTTGGATAAATTTAAATTATTTACAGCATCTTCACCAGCATGGCAAACCATTTCCATGCGCGTCAGCTAAAATTAAAATTTTTTAAAAATAATAGTTATGTCCTAAATTGATGATCAAAGATAAGAAGTTTTTTTACCTCAGCCTGAGGGCTGTTGGCTGGTGCATATTCACACGATATCCACTCTTCTTCTAAAATTTTTTTCGCATGTGTTTGGAACGACTGCTCTTTCATTTTTTTTATGTAATCAGGAAGTTTTCTAGCAAATGTTACATTCACTTGCTTTGCTTGCTCTTCCTCTTCTTCAGACTCTGTTGAAAATATCTTAGAATTAGAAAACATTTTATTTTTTAATTTCGAAATTTTTATAATTTATTTTACCATCTCCCGTATTTTTCCCATCATCCTTGCCACGTTTATCAGCTATATCTAGATAACTAAAATCTGGTCGCAATTGTAGGAATCCTTTAAGTGGAGTAATGTGGAATTCACCATCTTGGAAAATTCCAATACCATAATTATCACAGTTTGGTAAGGCTCTTGATGATTTTAAAACTATTTTGTCCATTACATCACTGAAAGCAAATGTTTTAAATTAATATAAAAAAAAAAGTAAATACTACACTTAAAAAGACATCAAACTCATACTTCTCAAAGAACGGTTCTTTCTTCTCTCCATCTTTCTTTGGTGGTTCCTCAGCATTGGCAGCTATATCCTCACCCTTCTTCTGATTGAAGTGAACATCAGTCGTATCAATTTCAACTTCAATCACGACTTCTTGATTTTCTGGTTTAATGGCAGTCTTGGAAAAATGTGTATCATCATAACCAGTCATCGCTGGTTTCATCGGATATTGAAAAATTATAAGCTTGTCAGCTAGCCTTTTGGATAAAAACACAGGTATCTGCAAGTAATAAAATTTATACATTTCAGATAAAATTAAAAAATTTATTCTACAGATGGCTCGTAAACTTTGCACACTTTTAAACATTTTTTTTAAAGTTCATTGTTGTATATACAACATTATTCAATTCACGAAAATAAAAAACAAAATTTATAGTAATCTAAGAAGAAAGAATCAAACTATTACATTGTTTGTATGAGAAAAAATAATGAAGAAAGTACTTTTTCACACAAACATTCAGAATTTTTAAGTTGTTTTGTGTACAAAAAATATCCAAGCTCTAACCTCTATGATTGTCAACAGACATGTAAAACATTGCAATATTTGACAAAAAGAAAAATCTGACCTCCTTGACAACAGGATCGCCGTCCTCTTCCATAGCCTCGGGACTTGCCATTTTTATTTATTTATCTAATTGACGAGGACCAGTTGGTTATCGGCATGTGCAACAAGATAAGCGTGCTTTTCGGCTTTACTGTAAGTTTGCAGTGCAAACGCAGCTTAACAACTAAGCCAGACTAAGCCCAACTCGACCTGAGAAATGCTGCGCGCAGCATATATATATCATTCGGCAAGCAGCCGACGACTCGTAGCGACGAGCCGACACCAGATGCTAAAAATCTTGTTTAGAGTTCATATAAGGTATCATCTCAAGGTGTTAAAACAACTATTTTTATCAACCAGCGCTAGTAGCTATCAACAGGAAAATGATAATTTTTATAAATACGTTGCATTGTATTTTGATTTAACACGTGACATTGTCTCATCGCGACTTGTGTCGGACTTGTGCAAAATATTTCGTCAGTCACGGTTCATAGTTGCAGTGCTGCAGATGAACGTGTAATAAGATCTGGAGATCTTGCAATTTTCAAATTAACTCAAGGAACACTGTAAACAACAAACGAAAAATCTTTCACAATCACCCAACAAATATTTTATAGGGTAGTAGTATATTTTAGTTGCTTAATATGCGTATGCGTATGTTTGTTATTTACATCGTGCCAATAAATTGCCAATGATAATTGCTTCTGAAGAACTAGTTATTATAATACTGCTCGTAGTTTTGCAAAATGCCTACGATAGTATTGGAAGACGATAAAATTGCAGACTTCAATGCTGTAGAATTTGAAGTTGGTAGTCTTACTTGGCTGTACAGAGTTGCACCTGCCTTTCCTGTCAAGGGGTCCAAGGTTTTAAAATATTTATATATTTTTGATGAATCTCTATTGCAGCTCTTGATTTGGAGTTAAGTCTCAACTATTTTCTTTTTTAATTCACAGGTTAAAATTATTCATGAGCCAAGAGAGTTTTATTCCACTTTGTTGGAAAAATGTAAGACTGCAAAGTCAAGAGTAACGATTGCCTCACTATATTTGGGTACTGGGAAGATGGAGGCAGAATTTGTGTGTTTCTTATGTTGTACTATGTGCACTGATACTGTGTAAAAAAATGCTTCAAGTTAAAAATTTTCTAGGTAAAGTCCTTGGAAGAAACAATAGCATCCAGCCATGGAAATCTCCAAGTCAACATACTTCTAGATTTCATGAGAGGCTCCCGAGGTCAAAACAACTCGAAAAAAATGCTAACGCCTCTGCTTGAAGGAGAATTTGGACATTGTTGCCGTGTCTTTCTCTATCATACTCCGAGATTGCAAGGTTTATTGAAAAAATTCATACCAAACAGGTTTAATGAACTGGTAGGATTGCAGCACATGAAGTTGTACATATTCGATAATACTCTTATAATTAGTGGGTAAGAAGGAAAAAAATCATTTTCTATTGCTATAAAATACTGTGTTGATGCAAAACCAATGATTTTTTTATTTTTTGTATTACAGAGCCAATTTAAGTAATGATTATTTCAATAATCGGCAAGATAGGTACTTCATGATTGACGACTGTAAAGAGCTCTGTGATTTTTACTGCAATTTAGTTCAGAAAGTATCAGAATTCAGCTTTGAATTGAAGGCTGATGGTGATACTAGATTTAATGAAAAACTCGAAATCCATCCCTTCAAAAGTTCTGTTGAAAAATTTGCTAAAGAAACTTCTGAAAAAATTCATGATTTCTTCCAGAATCAAATTGATACGAGATACGACTTGTACAAAAAAGGTATTTCTTTTTTTTTATCCATAAGTACTGGCACTTACGAAAATTTAAATAACTAAATATTTATTCAGAATCTACAAAATCAGACACATGGGTATTTCCACTTATACAGATGGCTCAGTTAAATGTGAGGCATGATAGCGAAATAACGTTAAGGCTTTTTGAGACTGCCCCAGCAGGGGCAACGTTGAGACTAGCGACGGGATATTTTAATTTAACTTCCGAATATCGGAGTGCACTGGTGAATTCGTGCAGAGCAGATTGTCACGTGTTGACAGCTCATCCTAGAGCAAATGGATTTTTCGGTAAATTATTATCGACGTATTAACAGACTGATGAATTATAGTTTTTTTAATGCAAAGTGTGATAAATATCAGGAGCCAAAGGCATTGCAGGCGGAATACCAGCAGCGTACACGAAAATTGAAAAATCGTTTTTTGATTTCTGCGAAAAAAAAGGCCAAAATGGTAGAATACACTTGTGGGAATTTTCAAGGCCTGGTTGGACGTACCACGCCAAAGGTCTTTGGTATTCGATGCCGGGCCAACAAAAACCTTCCTTTACGCTCGTAGGTTCTCCAAATTTTGGTATGTGCGCCGTTATTTTACGTAGTAATTAAAAGAATAAGAATAAAGCGTGATTTTGGAATTTAATTTTTATAGGGTACAGATCTGTCGAAAGAGACCTGGAAACTCAAATAGCAGTTGCAACAAGGAATAAAGATTTGCAAGAATCTCTGCAAAAAGAGTGTGACCGGCTTTTCACGCGCGCTGTACCAGTGACAAAGAGAACATTTTTAGAAAAAGAAAGAATACCCCCAGCATGGGTTCGAGTGGCGGTATTTTTTTTCCGTTATTATTTCTGAGACTCGTCGACTGGGTACACATTTCGAGACAAACTTCTTATACACACTAATTTAAGAAATTTTTCGTGTCGGACGCCAAACAATAAAGTATTATTAGTTACGTTTAAGCTCACATTATTTTATACTTTTATTTGTTGTTAATTTTCATACTTTACATGTAAAAGTTGTACTTTTCTTCTCTTGGAAGGGTCCCTTTTGATTGTAATGATACTTAATGATTCATTACGATGTTTAGTGCTAGGGTCACATTTCTAAATCAAAAAAACTTTTAACAGATGAATTTAATTAACATTCAAAAGTTTTGTTTGTGCTACAGCAATTTTCGGATTTATTTTAGAAATAAGCTTGGAAGACACGAGGAATCTTAAGATAAATATTAAAATGGTAAGCGTGATGACCGCCAAGCACATCTGAGAACTTTGGCTTCTACCTCGAATGAATTCATTAAAGAAATAAACAACTTTTGTCCTGAATTTACATTTATTTTCTTCTTCAGGCAATATAAATAATAAAAAATCTGTCGTCTCAAGTATGGAAGATGAAATTCCCATGCTATTCTAAAAGGAAGGTGGTAGAATCCAATGTGGTAATAATAATAATACAAAAACTGTCCTTGATTTACTTTCACAATCAACTTCATTTTCTTTACGTAACAAGTCGGTTTATTTAAACCGACTTATCAACAGTCCGGCTGCACTTTCACTTTGATGAAATCTTTTCGAAAATGAGTTTCAAATCTTTTTGAACATGAAACATTCCTTTTCCTTTGAGTTTACGAAAAGATGTTTACTTTTCTTTTTTAAAAACAGCTCTTAACGTTCTTTTTATTTATCCACGATAGTTTCTTCTTCTTTTACCAAAAATTCGACAATTTCTTCATCCATATTCTTCGTATCAGAGTCAAGTTCATCGGTATCGATGTCTGGAAAAATAATATAAATGCTTATTTCTGTGTAATCATAAAACGTCTTAAATCTGAATAAATCTATAATTAGATATTTACTTTTACGTAATTCCAGACGACGTTTCTTATGTCCGTCATATTCTTCAATACGTTTAGCACGATACGTTTCAAACTCTTTCATCAGAGTACGACGTTTATCAATTAATTCCTACAATTGAAATAAAGCGATTAGTTAATAACGAACATGAGTTTTAACGAGTTGTAACGAATTTGACAGAAAGTAAATAATGACCTTCGAAGCACGAGTGAGACGAAGACGATCCTTGCTTTCAAACGTAGCAGAGTATTTTTTAAGATTTTTCTTAATATTCTTTATCTGCTCGGCAGTCAGTAGAGTCGGCGGTCTTGGTCGCCACAGGAATTGACTGAATTGGTTAACATTGACTCTCTTTAGAATTCTACCCTGGAACGACCATATCCAGTAACCAGTATCAGGAGTTGTCTTCTGGTGGATGGTCACTGATGTTACAACGTACCTGAAATTAATAAATGCATGTTTTTCAAGCATTTCTGCCAAGTAGAATTAAAAAAATAGTCAAGTGAAACTTACCGGCCGGTTGGATCCCACTCAACTTTAGAAGACTGATAATGTTCCGCCATGTTCATGATTGAAAAATCGTTTGTGTCAACAAACTCAAGATTGTGAGACATGGAAGGGTTCATCAAAACAATGAACTGACCAGCAGGTGACCAGGATAGAGTAGTGCATGTTTTTTTTTCCAGTTTTTCTGAATTTATGGGAAAAAATATTTTCAAATCACATTAAGCAATAATGAAATGTGATTTTAATTTCTCCTGTTGATAAATTTCACTTACTTGAAAGTAAGGGACCTTGTCCGAAACGCACTTCATAAAAACTGACACAGACACTATTTGGCAATTCGCCGTGAATAATGGCGAATTTGTTACCTACAGGCTCCCACGCAAAAGAGTGGATGGGCTCCTTAATTTCTACGCTGTCAACGGGAATGAGTTTCTCGCGCAAGTGAAAAATTTCAAAGTTGTACGACATTCCCTGGAAGTGTTGTGATGGTTGGAATTTAAAACTTTCCTAGAAAAGAAGGTAAATTGACAATTAGTAAATCAGAACATATACATTTTTTGTGATTTTGGATGATGTGAAAATGAATGTCCCAAAACCCGACTTGCAGAAGTTATGAGATAAGACTATTGCAATTTTGTTGTTGGCCGTTTTGATGATTCAGAGAGAAACTGCAAATATCACTGAGTTCTGTAATACTATACTTGGACTGTTTTGACAAAGAGATATCAATCAAGTGACAAAGATAAATTCAAGCAAAATCAATAATATAAACTATTAAGTGAAAACAACCAAGTCATTCAGCTTAATGAAATGAAACAAAGTATAATTATGACGAAGTAAATTTGAATAAAAAACAAAGTAAACACATATATTTCAGACACAAAACAGCATATTTATTACTACCTGCATACGTTGAAATATAGTTAACGAATAAATTAAAATCAGTGATTAGTACAGTGACTCTAAATAATATGAGCACGAGATAAACATTGGGTTAAAAAAGAGGGAAAATCTTACCGTGTATTTTTGCTCCACCTTTTCCTTCTTTTTGGCGAATCGGTCAACTTTAACACACAAGTAGTCCCCAGATTTTTGCCAGTAAATCTTACAATCAGCCACATTGAATAGATTGTTTTTACGAATTTCATTTCGACTAAAATTCAACAGAGATTTTTAGAGTAATTTATGGAGTTCATGAAAGTTCAAATCTACAATTTAGATCCCTGGTTATGATTTACCTCGGAATCTCCATAAGTGTGACTCTGGCGGGTACATCTTTATCTTCAGGTACCCAGAAGGCAATAATATTATCGGTTGGTGACCAACTAAAATCTCTGATCCCTGGGATCTTTATACTTTTTTTATCCAGCAGACCAAACGACTAAAAAAGATACACAATAAAAATGAATATTTACTTAACCACAAAGGCTTAATATTATACACTAGCGGTATCTTCATTCGGGAATCGCAAGTTTCAAATGTTTTAACTATTTATTGTGTAAAAAAATCTATAATTACAAAATAAACAGTTACAACTTTGCTAAGTGATTATTGTTTGTATCACAGATGTAATTGTGGAATCGTTATTCTATCGTTAGAGTTGTTACTTTTATTTTAGTATTATAAACGAATTTTAATTGAGCATTTGAATTTTGCGGTTTCCTAATTAAGATACCGCTAGTGTACAAGCAAGTAATTAATTGTTACCGGAGTCTCATATACACTGAGCATATCCTCGCTCATGTAAGCAACATACTTGTCGTTGTAGGACCAGCGGAAAATTGGACATAGGTTTGGTCCATCCGGATTGAAAGATCGCTTTTCCTGTCCTGTAAGAATGTCCCACATGACTAGGCGCTTGTCAGTGCCTTCAGCGTAAGGTGAACTCGTGATGACATAGCGTTCATGTGGGGAGAAGTCGATGTACTCCACGCCCTTCTGAATGAATTTGACCTGTTGAGTGAACTGAGGTCCACCCCACAGGGCCACTCCAAGTTTGTGGAAGGTGGCGAAGTAAGTGCCCAATGGCGACCAGTTGACGTATGTATCCGTCCATCGCTAATATCAATGAAAAAATTTAGACGAAAAAGAAAAAAGAGCCGTTGTGATTTAGTTATATGCCACACCTGACGATCTTCTTTGACAACAGGTTCTGGCTGACAGTTCTGCCAGATCTGTACATGAGTTGAGCCTGGAGTACCGGTAACAGTTGCAAACTGATCATATGCATCTGGATCGAGCAGATAGCTGTGCAAATCCGTCGCAGCTTTGAATGGCTGAGGTACCGGTGGTGTCCACTCATCGGGTATACTCTCAAACTTCTTGAAGTCTGTGAAAAGATTGACCTTGAAGGTGTGTGCCTTGTCAATCTTGTGGTTGTTTGCCTGCTTTGTGGCGTTCAAAGCACTTGCTGGATTGTTGTACTCAAAGAAGACGTACCTACAGAAAAACCACAAATATATTATTGAGAAAGGTGATGCTAGAGGACAAGAATAAAAATAATTATCTCTATTATCAAGGCTTACCCTATGGTCATTCCATTTTCATCCTGGGGATAATATTTGTTGACGATCGTCCCAAATTTACCAAAAAACTTCTCAATCACATTCTGCAGCTTCTCCAACCGATTGGGCTCAACTTTAGGCACTCCATCTATGACGATCACCGACTCAACACCATCTGTCTCCGAAGGCTTCTGCTGCAGGATTTCTTTACCCAATAGTTCTGCAATTAAACAATGTGTCTCTGTGAAACTACTTTCTTTCTGATATGATGAGAGAGATACGCTATTGGGAAAGAGTTATAGAACCCGTGTGTAGACCGATAGAAAATCCGCTGAATCTCAATTTTCATATCCAAAAAGACATTTTGGATATTATGCGTAATCAAACTCGTAGATTACAAAAAAAATAGTAAAACATGTCAAAGCTATGTTGAACGTTAAAATATCGTTCAAAGTTTATTTCGCCAATATCTCGTAAACGGTGCAAGATAGGATGAAAATAAAAATGCTAGTGTGTAGAGCGGAAAATTTCCAATCGATTTTGTCCCTTACTTTTGTTTCGTCCCAATCAAAATATCGAGATAAAAAACAGTTAATGATTCTTTATCCACTGCATAAAAAAAAAGCAGCTGTGTGCAGTGTGCACCGACGACGATCGTCGGCTTGTCCACGCGCTCTCTGTCTCACTCGCACTCGTGCAGTGGGCAAAGAATCATTAACTGTTTTTTACCTCGATATTCTGAGTCGGACAAAAGCTTTTACTTAAAAGACTAAATCGATAGGAAATTTTTCGCTCTACACGCTGGTATTTGTATTTTCATCCTATCTTACACCGTTTACGAGATATCGGCGAAATAAACTTTAAACGCTTTGAACAACGTTCAACAGAGCTTTGACATGTTTTACTATTTTTTTCCGTAATCCACGAGTTTGATCACGTATAATGTCCCAAATGCCCCTTTGATGGATACGAAAATTGAGATTCAGCGGATTTTCTATCGGTCTATGTGGGAAAAAATAGTGTTTACATGCAGTAAAGGGGAGCAGAAAACTAACAAAAAAAGAGGTTAGAACACGTCAGAGGGCCAGAGGCCGCAAGGGACGGACGCTAGTTAATAATCGAGCCCGGGCTCGGCTCCAGAGGCACCAGGAGGCCGTGTCCGACCGACAGGCCGGCAGCAAGACACCAGGGCAGCACGACTGGGGCCAGCCCTGGGCTAATCGGAGCCAGGCCATGCGGTTGCAGCGATTCACATCGGTCGGAGGGGGGGGGGGCGGCACTCACCCTCCTCGTCGATGTCGTCGACAAAGTCCTCGGGATCGCTGAAGTTGGGCTCTTCGTCGGGGTTGACGCTCGCATCGTCGTTCGTCTTGCCAGCATCATCGGCCGACGCGGCCTTGTCCGACGAGGACTTCTTCGCCATGTTTAGCGGAGGGAACGAGTCGACGCCGCCGTGCTCTCCTCACACACAACAACACTACCTCCACACTGACTGCACTGCCGCAGACGGCGCAGACGCCGCAGACTCCAACGGCGGGACGCCGGGACACGCGGCGGTCACGGGCTGCGGAGCGTGGCGGCAGATGGGAAACTCTCTCTAGAGTACGATCGCGCGCGTGCTCTCGCTCTCGGGAGTCTCGGGTTCTGTTTTTGTGGGCACCGATTTTTTGGTGTTTTTTCGCGCTCGGGAAATAAAAAGCGCCGTGAAAATAATTCTCACTTTGCACACCTGAAAAAATTTACAAACAGTGATCCGGCCACACTGCATGCTTGGTGCATTTTCATACAGCTCTCATCAATTGATGATCCAGCGGCAGCCGATCTCGATCGGTCGTCGTCGCGGGCGTGTTGTTTTCATACAAAAGTGTGTTCAGACGCAACGTCACGTTGTTTCTTTAATTATAACCTTTTCGGGATAAATTGCGGCCCTCCCGGTGAATTTTGCTAAAAATGAATCGCGTCTCGACGATAGAGTCAAGACAATGAACAGAAAAAAAAGGGGAGGACGGCTTGGGAAATAAAATAAAAGAAAAGCCCGGGAAGGAAAAAAAAAAAAATGTTTAAAAACTTTTTTTTTTTTTTTTTTTTTTTTCACAGAAAAATCACAGCGCACCGCTCGAGTTTCAAGGGTATCACGAGTCTCGATCGCAGTGGATCCTCGGGCTCGATCGCAAAGCAGGGTCAGCTCGGTCTACGCCGTCCCGGGTCACAGTTTCGCGTGGCGGTCCAGCGGCAAGGGGAGGTTCAAGGTATTTGTACATATTGTTGAAAAGTTTGTATACTTAATTGACAGAATAATAATGCTGATATTAACCCGCCGAAAAGACCCCCAAGTACCAGAACAGCTACTGGCTCGAGCCGCACTTGCCGTTCAAGTTCGAGCTGTCCGACAGACTGCTCGTCCAAACGATGACCCGGGAGCTCGAGGATCGCCGTTACGATCCCGACACTTGCGTCGAGCTCTGCCGAGGCATTGCTGGGGATATCCGTGAGAAGCTCTACAAGACCGACTACGATCGGTTGGCCCCTCATTTTTGCCTCTACGATCGTTCATGAGACATTTATTGTAAATAACAACGAATCCCACGTCGCAGGGTCAAGTACGTTGTTTCGATGACGATAATAGAAAACGCGGAACAGTCGCTGGTTGTGGCAAACGGAAGGCTGTGGGACTGCGAGAGGGACACCTATTCCGTGTTTGTCTATGAGAGCCAGTTTTTGTACGCCGTTGGATTGGTTGCGGCAGTCAATTATGAGTGATTAAACAACGTTTTTTACTGCGCGGAAAGCCGAAAATTATTGCGCGTCATTAGGATGCAGCTGATCATGCGCGGAGCTGCCTCGGATTTCGGAAAAAAAGTATTGCTAACACCTATGTTTTTCATTTTACCTACTACTTGATTTTTTGATAGATTATTTTTTTAGATCAATTATTTCGACAATTCACACGCTTGGCGTCCTTCTGTGAATGGAATCAATAGTAATTTTTTTCCACCTGTATACTCATGTGGAATAAAATATTTGTCTTTAAGTGTAGGGCAGCATCGATTTAAAATTATAATTTCATAAACTGAATTTCTTACTTTTTTGTCTACTCTGCACTCATTAATTACTAGCAATAATAATATTTTTAATTAGATTTATTTGTGTTAATTTTAACTAATTGAGTGAAATAAAAAATCCGGGACTCTATAATAGTAAGTTTTCGTCACAAAAGTGCGATCGCCTCCAGGGCGATTTTGCGGCCCGAGGGTCCGCAACGTAGCCCTGGTTGGATCGCACTTGAGTGGCGGACACTG
>JAPYYV010006607.1:0-14156 GCA_030522625.1 Copidosoma aretas | reverse complement strand
TTTAAGAGCATATGCAGAGGTTAGGGGTGATGAATATTCCTGAAGGTCTAAGGAACACGTACCATCAAAAATTTTTGAAATCGGTGCTGCTCTCCAGGTCTTAGACATTTAACAGTAATTTCCGGCTTATTTACTGGGCTACCAGAAAATGCACGTTTTCATATTATTTTGTCCCCGCCCGCGCTATCTGGTCTATAAGTCAAATTTACGGACCTAATATGGTGAATACGTGTTTTTTGGTTACTAATTTTAACTTTCCGCTGAAATCTTTGAAATTAAAACTTAGGGAAATAATTCGTTATTTGAATGTTTGAGCTTATGAGGTTTTATTATGTTTAAAGTACTAAGGAACTGTTCTTGATCATTTTATTAAATTTGATAAATACTTTTTAGTAATATATTTACTGAGCTCTAAATAACAATGATTTATAAATACATCTTTTGTTGGTTCTTCTTCCATGCCATGCATTATAGAGCCCAGCTAAGGAAGCAAGATGGCCAAAATTTTTCGTTTCGACGCATTTTTATTTTTGATAAAATAGTTAACAAAATGCGCTGATTAGGATTTTTACAACACACAGTCTATGTCGTTAAGGTAAAATTTTATAATTTTACAATCACTGGAAAAAAATTTTTTTTGTAGTTTTTGTGGATTACACATCCTCTCTAGTGCTTTTTTAACGTATATGCCTCATCAGTTTTTGTTTTTCTTATATTTCCCTACAAAATAGCGCTGGTTATAAGTTGCTACGTGCTTTTGTTTATTAATAGATTGCATTCAATGTCAAAAAACCGAATTTTTTTCATGACTGACAATTCAAGAAAGTATTTCTCATGACCATATATCGACGTGTGAGACGAAGACTCTGCCAGCAGTGACACCACCCATTTCAAATAACATGGGGTGACCTCACCCTTAAAAAGAAAGCTGGGAGAAGAGAGTCCAAAGAAGAGAGCGCGAGCCTGCGAGGGGGCCTATTTTATACCCTTGCCGCTCTTGGTGTGCGGTGCCTAATGACTACCTTAGCAGGGGAAGGCCACGTAGCATATGCCATATAGAATTAGTCATGCATACCGTACGTAACACGTCCGAGGCTACGATGGCGTCTTTCTTGACGACGATTTTAATTAATTCTAAGTGTTCTTGTTAGAGTAGTGTTTGTATAATGTTGTTTGTGTTGTCTGTTAATATCTACTTGAGAGAAAGAGGGTGGTACATTCGCTCATCCCTGTTTCCACTCGAAATTTATCCCACTATGTCTAACTTGTATACCTTCTTTTGTTTCTGTGTACGCTTTTTCTTTTTATAATATATTTAACAGTTCCGCGATATCCTATTACTATACCCTCTCGTGCTATCCGCTTTTTCATGATTACAATTTGATATTTTTACATTTCTTGTAAGTTAGTACATTTACATTGTTATTAGCGTTCAGATGCATTTTTTTTTTTTGTATAAGGGAATATACAAGGAACATTGTAAGTAATATGTATAAATGCATAGCTGTATATATTTTTCATGTATATACATATATATTCTATTTTTTTAAGAAGGATTTTCCTGTTACGCAAGGGCGTTAATTGTTCAAGAATAGTAGTTGCAAATTACTAGTGTACACTTTTCTATGTTCCGATGACATGGTTTTTTTTATTTTTTTTTTTATTTTCACATTACTTATGTGAATAATTTTTCTTGAAACTACTGTTGGTGTTGTTAGTTATTATTGTCAATGATTAGTAAGGGCTTGCTGCTAAAGTAAATAACATCTCTTTCTATAAATGTTGGCTAGTGCGGTGGCTTCGGGTCGTTGATGGCGCACCCCCGATCGCGGCTTGAGATTGCCCTCGTGTCTCAGATGGTCGGTTTTTTTGCTGCACTGATCGGAAGATTGTCGGTACCAGCATAATGATATTTGGTGTTGTATCCTCGTCCCGTGAAAGTGCGCCTCTGTATTGTCGGATCCTTTTATATTGCCAATGCCCGTCAGGCCCTAAGAACGCTGTTTTACGTGCTGTTTTAAGTAACTTGGATATTACATCTTGACAAAACGTAAAACAGCTGAGAGAGCCACGTGGATGGAACAAGTACATTACCACAAATAGGTTATACTTTCTCCTTCCAGAAAGTTGTTAGAAATTTCGTGTTAATAAGTTAGATGCTAGTACCAACTGTGAAATATGTAAGGTGCCAAATTTAAAAGCGGACCGGGCTCGAGGCTACGTATGGATGGCTGGCCTGGGCCCCAGGTGCATCGGACGCCGTTGCCGACTGCATAATGGTCCTCAGCGATCCCCAAAGCCCCCGAGTAACAAAATTGGACTTATTTCACTAATAATTGACCGAGTTGTAAAATTTTTATTCAATGCTTCTTAGCGTTAGTTTTTTAAAATTGGTAATTTCAATGCAATAATTTATTCATTCAAAATGCATTGAATAACTATCTTCACAAAGTTTCGGGATGGCTTCACGAATCGAATGCAAAAAATCCCATCGCGATCCATCTTACTCTGCCAATTTGAGCTTGCTCAGTGCTTTATTTCCTCGACTAGTTATATACCGTACTCTTGCCAGATGTTCTAGTATATCGCTTTGAAATAATAAATAATAGCAACTACCGGCAGTGATTTCATTCAGCTGTTTTAAGTCTATAACTACGTGCCAATGCTTCTTGCCGTTTGGTCCGGTATGCTTAGGTACAATACAATCCACATATTCCAATTATACGGTGATTTCAAAGGCCTAATCATATTCTGGTCGAGGAGCTTCTTTATTTACATTTTCATCTGCTCCCTTAGCGCTGGTGGGTACCTATATCTCTTCGCCGTCATCAGTTTGTCTGTTGTCTTAATTCGATGTTTCAAGATGTTCGTCGCTTTTAGTGGCTCGCCGTCAAGGCCAAATACAAACGGGTTGGATTCTATCAGTTTTCGAACATGTATTTTTTCTCCCTCGTTACGATTTGAGGTATCGACGAGTCGCATTATCTCATCATCTCGTTTCCCTCTATTTTCTTTTGATTTTTGATCTTGCTCGTAATTATTTATTCCTACCTTATTTTTACAATTATTGATTACTTGTTTATTCGTTAAACGACTCAGCCGTACCTATAGTTCCGTACTCTAGTAGGTCTGCTGTTGAGACCGGTGAATTCATCGTTTTGTCTGACATGTATGTACATTCTGCCATATACCTGACCGTCGTGATTTTCTGCTATTAAATTTTTTAAGTAAATTATCCTTATGTAATTTCAGTAAGGGTACTAAGCCCGTCCTTACAACTTTGTGCACTTTACTTACATATGCATGAATAGCTTGCCTCGTTTTTCTGTAAATTTCAAATTTCTCCGTTTCCACTAGCAGGATTTTGATTCCATTCAATTCAAATGTTTTGTCTGCGGGCACTTATGTGGCCTTTATACATTTAAAAAATTTCATACCCTATAATACCTTCCACCTCTATTGAGAAGTTTTGAGGGACGAGACGTGCAACGTACACATTAAATTATTAAGGGGTATTCTTATCAACTCCAAAGTCTGGCGAGTCACGCCTATTATTCTTATTTTTTCCCTTCATTTAACCATACTCTATAATTTAGGCGATTTTCTTTGAGTATCAATATTTCCGCTTCCGTATCGGCGTAGAACTTCGGACTTTTCTTTAGGCATGGGCTCTCTATAATTTTTGATCGTGATGTACAGCCTATACGAAATGTATTTATTTTTGCCTTGCCTCTTGGCTGATTCTCGTTTTTTATTTTCTTTTTCGTATTATTTTTTTAGGAATGTGCGATTATTATAATTATTTTTTTAATTTGTTCGGGGAATAGGCTTTTGTTACAGTGCCCCCTATGTATTTGGGTTAACAATGCTGCCGCTCTTTGCGTCTTTCCACAATTTCTCGCACGCATTGGTCAACTGTGAGCCGTATTTTGACAGTATACACACCACTTACCACTATCCTCGATAATATTCCCTTTGTCCACGTATAGGTTTACGACCGGCGTGTATCTGGCTACAGTACCTACCATTGGAGTGCCGCCATCATGGTATTTATATTCTTGTGTATTGTAAGTTCTTGCCACCTCTGGTACTACCTGTCGTAAGCTTAATTGCATGGTATCAAGAAAAGAGTCAATATTACAAGAAAAAAGTTTAATTTTCACTCGTGCTAGCGATCCTACTTCTGACATCAAAACTTTTGCGTGTGATTCTTTAGCCTCTGGGCGTCTCGAAGTAATTATACAAATATTGTGTGACTGATGTTTAATAATAAAAAAGGGAGGGAATAGTGTATGTATGTTGTTCTACGCGCACTGTAAAACTATCTTATACTCCTGAAGGACCACATAGAGGCGGCGCGGCTGCGCACTCCGAAGCAAGGCTTGATTGTGACTCCTGCTGACCGCGAGAGAGAGAGCCGGAGCACCAGAGCGCCGAAAAAGTGAGCTGGAAGAAAAGAGTCCAATAAAAAGAGTGCGAGCCTGCGAGGCGGCCTTTTTTACACCCTTGCCGCTCTTGGTTTGCGGTGCCTAATAACGCAAGGGCTTGTAGGGGAGGGTCAGGTAGCGTAAGCCATGCTTAGTCATGAATACCGTACGTGACAATATCAAATGTAAATTGTTTTTTCAATCTTCTGGCTTGGTCAAAAGAATAAAATGATGAGAAAAAAATAGCGCATTTTGCAATTAAGAAAAAAAAAAATCTTTTTCGCCAATTGATCGTAAAGTTAAAAACTGTTCTTGCTGAAATTCGTGGTACTAATAAATATATTGTCAAAAGCAATACTTTCTTAAACGTTCAAGCCTCTAGCTATTATTTTTACGGAGATATTTAATGCGTAAAAAATTAAGTTTATCGATTTTAGAAGGAATTTATTTATAAAAAAAAGCACGCTGCTTTTTCTAATAGGCACTATTTTGTAGAAAAATATAAGAGGAACAAAACGTTTATAAAGCATCCACGTTGAAAAATGCACTGAAGAGGAGGTATTCCGCAAAAAAATCCTATTTTTCCAGTAATTCTTGAATAAAAAAATGTTTGCCCTACAACTTAGACTGTGGGTTATGAAAATCGTACAAAGCGCATTTTTTTACTATTTTACCAGAAACAAAAATGCGTCGTAACGAAAATTTTAACTTTCGAGGTAAAAGGAGCCTCGTTGTCTGAGCTTTGCTGGATCGATAAGATATTAAAGTACGAATTATAATTAGTTTTTTTAGTAAAAACGAATTATTTTATAAAATTTTGCATCATTACATGTGTGCATATTCTTAAATAAATAAATAAATTTCAAAAACGTGTGTCTTCTTGGCTTTTGGTTCTATATTAAGTTTTCAACGGTTGTTTTACTCCTTGAGTGACATCAGATGAAGACACCAAAGAATGTAATAAAAAATATTGAACGTGTGATGAGTTAGGTGCGCTCGTTTGTACATAAATAAGTTCCCGAAGTTAAAATTTGCAAGAAACGGGTTTTTAAGGCATAAAATTGATAATTGAACAAACCAGGGTATATTTAAAGAAAAACATAATCAAAATATCTGGTAATGCATTCATTAAAATTTAAGTCTTGCAAATAATAACAGATTTTTTCGACATAAACTCGTATATATTAGGCAAAAGATTCGTAATGTATTAAAATACTGTATATTAAAATGCTGAACTTTTAAGTTTACTGTAATTATTACATGCTAACTAAAAACATTATTTTAAATATATATTTTTGAATGATTTAGTATTATTATGCAATTATATTACTTGAATTATTTATTTCATTCTTTTTGGGCTAGCAAAATTTGAAATTAGAAATTTATGATCGAACAATATAAGTCATCTATGCTTTCTTTCATGTTTAACACAATATTTCATTTGTATCAATTAAACATTGCTTTACCTCATGAAAAGAAATTAATTCAAACAAAAAAAGGAAAGCATTTATTAGTTTTTCCTCGCTTTATGCAATTATTAATTTTAAAAATGATGTACGTCGTATATTTTAACTTTAATATTAGAAGAGTTTAATCGTTGTAACAAATGCCTTTTTATTTTACCTAAGCATAGAGTTTTACTTTTATCATTAGTTTCATCTGATAGTCTCAATTCATACATCTATTATTATTATCAATAATTGATAAACTAGAAATACTGGGTAATTAAAGCGTGACTATTTATTAAAAATATGTATACATGAATTAATCAATATTTTGCCATTATACTGACAGCCTCTTCAGGATAAATACATCTATATAAATACAAGGTAATGAAATCCAGTACATTATCAGTAAAAGAAGTTACATTCAGGTAAAATAAGATTACAAAAATTGACAAAAACGTTTTAAGGACGTTCCGTAGAGATAACACCCTCGACAAATTTTTTTTAATTTGAACCAGACGTTCTTATTGTTGTTACAATAAACCTGTCGGAATTTCAAAAGGTTCATCTGTTTCATTATCGTGATATTGAATTTAATAGTTCAGCCATTTTGACACGGTCACTTATAGGACAACTGATAAAAACTTAGTTTTAAGAAAATTTATCCAATGAATTTCGATAGTTTTTTTATATGTCACAGATAATGTTATTAGTTTATTGCTTACCAAGTTTCGCGACCATCATCTGATTTTTTCTACGAAAAAAAAATTAAAAAACGGTTGAAAAAAACGATACTACAACGTCGTGAGTCGACTAAAGCTTTCGGCTTCACTCGTCAGATGGCCATAAGTTTCAAAATCTTTTCTGCGAAGGAAAATTTATTCGTGTATGTATGAATAAATGCATGTGTATAACTTAAATACATGTAGAATTGTGGGTATATCTACATCAATTTTGTGTAGTGTTGCCAATTCTTCACTCACTACCTGTTTCCCCTTACCCTTCAAATGTTTCTCCCCGCTAACTGTATGGAACGTCCTTAATCATAATTTACCATGTAGGTGCTAGGACAGCACGACAATTGCACAATCATAGCGCTTATTACAATCTGCGCATTACAGCCAAAATTATATACATCATGAAAAATTTGAAAGTCGTAATATAAACATACGAGCAAAAAGTCTCTTTAGCTATAATGATGAGACTGGCATATTTACATAGTAATAGAATGAGAGCACAACGCAGACATGAACTAAAAGGTACACTTTGATTTGATGTAATAAATTCTTGTGTACGTTCTTAATTTTTGTTGTATCCAACCGTCTGTGTATGTTATTCTGTAATAGGTAATAAAAATAATTTTAGAAAATTCTTTTTTGTATTTATTATGTCCCTGATCAAGAACCGCCGTTTTCTTAAAGTCGAAACCTTGTGCACAGTGTAAGGAGTGAACGACCTTTCATCCTTCTATTTGATACATCGTTCTTCTCGCAAAGACGCACATACTAGTGTCTTTAACTTTGTCCAATATAACGCACCTTACACTTACATGGGATCAGATAGATAATACCACTTCTTTGTAATTTATCCGTTTTGTCCTTTCTCAACCCAATAATGTTACTCAATTTGCCTAAATCAGAAAAAACAACTCTTATATTGTACTTTGACAGAGCCCTGCTGATGGAGCTCTCAATAAGTTGGAAATGAGAAGCCACTAAAATCGTATTCTTGTGCGAGGTTGATTCACCTAAAGGACGGGAGCAGCACCCCGCGCTGCACTTCTGGCCGTTCGAGATGTGTAGTCCCTGGGAAGTCTTTAAAAGTCTATTTAAAAAGCTTATTCTTGCTTTTATATATTTATGAACAAACGAAACAGGACATGCATTTGCAACAAGTATCTTACGAGCTGCAGCAATATTTTTGTATCTAAAGGACGAGTCTGCTCATTTAAATACTTTGTCAATTAAGGAAAAGACAATATCAATCTTCTGGCAAACTAGATTATGTGAAAAAAAGTTAAGTAGTCAACCCGAAGATGAGGGTTTCTTATATATATCTATTGTGCTGATGGAATTAGGAATACGCGTTATACAACCCTCCAGAAACGGAATGAAATTATTTACTTTTCTTTCGACCATTAATTGTCAAGAGGCATTGTAACTATTAAAGAGACTTGAGATATTATCTATTTGATCCATTTTTATCACGAACAAACAGTCATCCACATATCTTACATACAGTACGACAGTATCATTGAAATTACTCAAAATTAAAGTTTCTAAAGACTCCAAAATGACTTCTGCAAACCATAGAGAACTACATCGTCCCATGAGAGTTCCATAAAACTGCCTGCATGTATGACAATTGAGAGCTCCATCCGTAGGGCTCTGTCAAAGTAAAACATTAGAGTTGTTTTTTCTGGTTCAGGCAAAGTGACCAACATCATTGGGTTGGGAAAGGACAAAACGGATAAATTACAAAGAGGTGGTATTGCCTATATGATCCCATGTAAGTGCGGGGTGCGGTATATTGGTCAAAGTAAAAGACACTGTTATATACGCTTCTACGAGAAAGAACAGTGTATCAGATATAAGTATGATAGGTCGGCGTTATACGCTTACTCCTTACACTGCGTGCAAGGTTTCGACTTTGGGGGAACGGCGGTTCTCGATCGGGAACGTAATAAATACAAACGAGCGTTTTCTGAAATTATTTTTATCACCTTATTAAATAATAACATACACAGACGGTTGGATACAAAAAAACTTAACAACGTATACAATAATTTTTTTTGATTTAATTAAAATCAACATTAAATTGTAATGTGATTTTGGCCGTGTTTACTACACTTTTCATACTTATCATAATTAAGTCCGTTTTTAATTTTCCTATCCCTAGAGATATTTTGCACCCTTCTTAATGGGTTCCATTCCGGAGTGTTACCATAGCACCCCTCTAGTGTGCCTTTTAGTTAATGTCTGCGTTATGCTCTTATCATGTTACTCTGTACATATGCCAGTCTCTTCGTAATGGCGCCTATATGGTGAATCAATATAATAAATTTTTGTCAATTTTTGTAACCTTTTTCACCTAAATGTAACTTTTACTAATGATGGACTGGATGTCTTTATCTTGTATTTATATAGATGTATTTATGCTGAAGAGGCCATTAGTGTAATGGCAAAATGTTAATTGATTCCGGTATATATATTTTTAATAAACAGTCATGCTCTAAAGACTTGACTATATTACAAATATAAATAATGGAATTTAATAAATGAGAAATTTAAAACAACCGAAGAATTAAATCGTAAGTTAGACCTGAAGAAAAAATTCGAAACTGACTTTTTTTTACTGTTTATACTGTTCAGAAATCATTTTTCTATACTTCCGGAGTTCTTGATTACAAATAGAATATTCAACGTCGATGTATCGACCGTAATATGTTAATGATATACAAATCTACGTTATTTCATGCCACCTCTATTTTTTATCGATATGCAACCTAATAGATGTTATTTTTAGATAATTAATTATGATAATGATTAGAAGATAGAGAATAAAGTCCGATAAGAAATATTTCATTATGACCAACATGAAAGTAAAAAAAAACGATTTTACTTTGCATAAAGTGTTTCAAATCCAAAAAAATCATACAGCTTGTTTAATTATAAAAAAAATCTAAAAATTATGAAAAAAATTTTGTTTTTTTATTACATTACTATTTTTGTAATTTTTTTTCAATTTGTACAATTATTTTTACGTACATTAAAACATAAAAGATATTTTTACTTTAGATACATAGATACAAAATTTGTGTGTTCTCGTATTATGTAGAATAATCTAATTGTACGATTGAATCATCCTTTTTTATCATATTGTTGTTAAATTCACAGATAATTATTTAAAAAAATTCAGCTTGCCGTAGAAATACCGCAATGGTACACTGAAAGATATTCAGTGCTGCAGTTGCCCCCCCCCCCTACAGCATCTATACTAAATGCCTATAAGTCTGGTGTCCCTAACTACTGGGATCCCATTAGGAGCAGCGTAGAGCCCGAAATCGTACAGTAGCTATACCTGTAGTGTGGCTCAAACTATACACCGGAGATTATGCACAGTAGGTATACGGTTCCTGTACAGCTCTTGTTCCGACTAGCATAGCTGACGCGCCGGACATGCGGAATAGGCACTATACCACCTATCACATACTGACTGAACCGAATCTCTCTCAGTGTTCTAGAGAAATTTTCTAGGCATTACATGTGTACAAAGAAGTATTAGGTATTAAAATCAAAGTAATAGAATAATTATACTTTTCTGCTTTTTGAAATTGTAAGTAAGCTTTGGGTCTTAAATTTAAATAATTTGCTATCCAAACCACTTTTATTCATCTAGAACTGTTTCATTTCTATTTTTCTCTCTGTAATAATACGATTTTATTTTCTAATTTGTAAAATTCTTAAAGTTGATAAATATATTCATAATCCATTGATCCTGAAGACTAATTAATATGTAAAATTACCGTATGAAACCACACTTACGCATTTACACGTCAGAAAGCGTATGCACACTGATGAATAATATGCCTAGGAAAAGAAATTGTAAATCGTCTGCGGAGGTGTAACGAAAACAGAAATAAATTTAGGGTGTGGGAGCTCCTCAGGAGCTATACGACATTGAATTTTCATTTTTGATATTTTGTTTGGAGACGTAGGGCTTTAGTGCAAGGGACGCTTTAGGAATCAGGAAGGAGGGGGGCGTAGGCATTTCATATTATTATTCGCGTTCATTCATTCATTTCATTAAATTTTCAGAAATTTAAGAAAATCATCTAGCGTGCTGCAGCAATATGTCAAAAATAGCATTGAAATTTGCTATAAAATAAATGTTTTTTAATAAATTAAAATTTTTTTTTTTTAAATAACATAAAATAGTTAATATTTTTTTATTTATAGTAGAAGCTGTCGGAGACGTGGTGATCCGATAATAAGACAAATTTGAAATAACTTATTGATAATTTTGCCATTTATATTTAAAAAAATTATTGTATAATAGAACAATTATTGTGCCAGATGCGCCGAAAAATCTATCAACGTTTCTTACATTTCTTGAATTAATTTACCTTATAACCTAATAAAACTATTCATTTATTTTTTTTTTCGCATTTAAAGCTAAAACTATTTTTTGTGGCTGTGGAGCCTTTTTTGTCTTTTCTAAACGCTTTAGCTTATCTCCGGAAAATTAGTGATTATACGGGTGCTGTTGAAGCTCATAAGGAAAGAGCTTAGGCTACACCCTACAACTCGGCCGTTATCGGATAGGTTTTTAAGTATAGCGGGGTTGCGGAAGGGAGGGGAGCGATAAGGCTTCTGCTGATCTTGTAAGACTTTGGCTTTCTTTGGGAAGGATTATGAAATTTGGAAGCTGTTGTGGGTGCCTTAGACATCTGTTAAGTGAATCAAGCTGTTCTTTGAAAAATGTGTAAGTGTGGAGTGCCTTTGAAGGGCGTGGAATGAGGACGTAGGGGGCCATACAAAATATTTGGGAGGACTAAACCATTTTAAACGCGAAAAAAAAAAAATTATTTTTCGTCATTTTGTGGGTGGACGCGTGGAAGGTCGTGGGTGCAATCAAAAAAATGTGGGGTGCGGTGGAAAAGGGCGTGGTCGGTCATACTTACAAGAAAAAATGAAAATAATTATGCTATTTTTACCTTATATTTTGACTAATTTTTACTAAAAGTCAAAATGATGCTGGAATAGCAAGGGGAGGTGGGGTATTACTTCCACTTCACACAAATTTACAATCTATTTTAGAAATATTTATATATATATACTAGTGCACTAGTACACTCATGTACATATACTAGTGAGGCTTCGCCCCATGCGCACTCCAGGCGCCAACCCCCATAGTTCAATATTGTTACTCTTATGTCTAAATAAAAACTACAAGAATTTATTTTTTAATACACATATGAAGCGTTTTACGTCAAATCGCACAGGCTGCGCAAGAGACCACTTTTCATCGCTTAATTACAGTATCGAATTCATGAGGGAGATGAATCGAAGCAAGCATTTCCGATGTATTTTAACCTCAGCTTTTCGATGAAATCATTAAAATTACAAAAAACAATCAAAATAACCCCAAAAAACTAGAAAATATGTTATATCTTTAAAAGGGTGTCTTAAATCTTTTTATCATTTAAAACGACAGAGGAGATTTTACGTTGGTATAGTGATTTCCAAAGTGTCCACTCTTACATTGTTCGAGAAATCTAACGCCAAAGTCTATACTCTCATGACACCTCGTCGGACTGCCTTGCGGCGCGGCGCGGGCGCAGCACGGTGTGCGTGCTATATATGGCAATTTGTGACTCACCGAAACGAAAAGTCTGATTCTTTAGCTTAATATTATTAGTTGATGTTAACACAGTATTATTCTTCACAATAATTATTTAGGCATATATTAATAAGCGTTTATATCAGGCTCGGTTCTCCTCCTCTGAGCTCATTCACAGCACCCATTATTATTCTAATAATTGTGATAAACGTTACGGCAATCAACAATTTTAGTTTTATTTGCTTGAATGATGTACTTTCTGTATTTGCTATTCTTTGTGAAGTTTATTGAATTTTGAAAAAAATTTGTAAGTATCACTCAAGGTTCAGGAATTGTCTTTTTAATAAAAAGTGACTTATTCGCTATCATGCATTTATACCTCTTGATGAAAACACATTCAAGCCACGTCAAACATCCTTAAGCTCCATATTTCAAACTTTTCCGAAAATTTCCAATCCAAAAATTGAAAAATATACTATTTCCAAGAAAACTGCAAAGATAAAAAAAAAACATTTAATTTTTTATGTACAATTCAAGAAAATATGTAATAGTGTAAAGTATTAAAGTTAAAATGAATAAAAATTATTTATTACTGCGTAAAAATTTCAATAATTTATTATGAAAAATTGATCAGGAATATTGCGTTGTTTTCAAACGTAAGATTGGTACAAATGCCGCACCGCGCTGCCAGGCAGTCTGTCGCGGTGGCATAAGAGTATAGACTTTGACGTTAGATTTGTCGAACAATGTAAGAGTGGACACTCTGGAAATCACTATACCAACGTTAAAAAAAATCTCCTCTTTCGTTTTAAATGATAAAAAAAAATATTTAAGACACCCTTTTAAGGATATAACATGTTTTATAGTTTTTTGGGGGTATGTTGACTTTTTTTGTAATTTTAATGATTTCATCGAAAAGCGGAGGTTAAAATACATCGGAAATGCTTATTTCGATTCATCTCCCTCATGAATTCGATACTGTAATCAAACAATGAAAAGTGGTCTCTCGCGCAGCCTGTGCGATTTGACGTGAAACGCCTCACAGTGTGACCAAACGGACTTTTTTGTGACTAAATAAAATTGCACCAGCTATAGTGGACCGATGGAGGTGATTCTTTTTTTGAGCTTGTAGGTAAAACCCCACAGATTTAGGGAAAATTGGTCTGAAGATGAAACATGCGGTCCAAGGGGGTGAAAACCACCCCTAAAGTCATACATTTTACGTGATTTGCAGATTAAGTTGAAATCACATCTAAAATTCATAATCAATCATAGCGAACTCTATCGGAGTACTTAGATTTTATGGCGGTGTTATAAAAAAAAATTGTAGGTAGTCGTTGTATCCCTCTAAGGGGGAAAAATTACTGTAAACTACCCCTTAGCTGAAAAATAAGGTATTTATTGCATGTTGTAAATTTTTTAAATCAAATCTAGCATATAGGGGTTTTCGAGGTTGCTAAATAATAATTCACTATGAGATTTCGAAAATTGAAAATGGCGGGCTCGATATGGCGATCAAAATATCGATTTTTTTTTTGCCCTAGGTTAAGTTGTTTAATCGATGTGCTAAATCTTAAATCATATTTTTAAGGCTTATAACGTAGAATGGAGTGAGCAATATATTGTAAAATATATAATGTTACCAAATTATTCTCTATATATTTACGTAGTACTACACATGATAATGGGAGAAAATAATTAAGAAAAATAGAACTTCATTTTTTGAATAGCTAACTGAAATACAGGGAGTAACTGTACTTATAAATCTAATTTTATGTTTGTTTGCATAGTCTACCTCTATGTAGTGCTATACTCTACTAGCTGCATAACTGAATCTCTAAGCAAAACCTCAGAAGTGTTGAAATTACTTTGAAAGATTTCAAGAAACTCAAAAACAACGTTGATATTTTTTTTTGACCTAACAATTTAAAAATATTTTCCG
>JAPYYV010006606.1:0-17301 GCA_030522625.1 Copidosoma aretas | reverse complement strand
AAAATTTCGTTATAAAACGTTATGGTGAGCGAAAACAAGCAAATTGAACGCTCCCTTGGTGCACATACTTAAAATTATAGACCTTTTTCTTGAAGTCTTTATAAGTTTTGAACCATCATTCAACAAAACCTATCGTCACAAGCTGTTTACTTTTTGTCCAACGATTTGCACGAAAAAGTTTGCATCTACGTTTATGGCATTTTTCGATTGCTTTACATCAACTATGAACCTTCTAGACGCTGGATTTCGTAGTTTGGATATCAAAGTATAAAATTCACTCGACAAGAGTCCGAAAAATTCGACTATCTATCGACACGAGCTGTTTTCGCAATCAAAAAACACTTTATTCAAAAATTCGGTCAGATCCGTAACCACATGGTACAGCTGCTAAGGTGTATTCTTCTCTCGTAAAGTCGATTATTTCAAAGAGTTCAGTTGCCCATAAGTGCCATTTCTAAGTACAAGCCATAATATTTAATCGCAAAGAAATGGGAGGGCTTTGAAGACGAAATGTCAACTCCATAACGGTCAAATCCGTAACCGCACTATTTTCAATAAATAGAAAAAAAATGCGTAAAGCTTTTTTCATGCTCTGCACCGAGTTAGAAGTATGCCTGATGCAATCCAATCGTTCGACTCTAGTCCGACGCTTGTGATGTACTTTAATGTGTTTAGTAATGGCGAATTAACGAATTTGTAAGTGCAAGATCAAACTATTATGACTTGAAGATTTTTTTTCGTATACTTTAGTTTAAAGTAAGAAGAATTCGTCAATTGATATTTTTCTCTAAGATGAATAGTTTTCGAGTAAAAAATTCGCAAATTCAAAAATTTGGATACGTACATATATTTATTCTAACTTTAGAAATTTTTCACTCGAATACTATTGACTTTAGAGAAAAATGTCGAAGAATATTTTGTCACTATTTTTGTCCAGAGAATACGAAAAAAAACTTTTTTTTTTTTAAAAGGCATTTTTCAAGTAGTGTGGTGTATGGGTGGTCACTTAAACAGTACCTGTGACAATTCCCGATCGGAAATTACTTAGCATCGATTTCTCATGGTGTAATGACAATACATAATGCAAAATAGTTTAGAAAAATTAATTTTCGAAATCCGAAAATTTTGGATGCAAATAGTGCAAGTTTCGCCGGAATAACCCATATATAAAATATTTGTCTTCATCTGAATAATTACTGTTCCATTAACCATCTTCAGTAAAAAATTTCATTAGTATCATAATTTTTTCACTGTAGTGAAACCAGATATCGAAAAAAATGTTTTTCTCGCTCTTGTCAGTACTGTCAATTTATTTGTGATTTTAGTTTATCAGGGATGTATCATTAGAACCTTATTTCCTCTCCGATTTAAATCACAATATTCTAAATCATTGCTTTGAAAAATTTGTAAACGTTCAACTGTATTGTCTAAGAAACTATGCATCGCCACGTCACATTTTAAGTCATCGATGATGATTCCTGCAAGTAAAATTCTTTATTCTCTTTAATTACCTTAAAAACCATATTTAATAATTTCGAACTTTGTCATCGATAAAATAATGAAGTAATTGTATAAGCTTATCAATCACTATGTTTTTATGATGTACTTTTAGAATCAGTCACAATTAGAATGATTCGAGCTTTTATTAAAGGTATAGAAGGATGTATAATAAAAGGTTTGATACCAATAATTTTAAAGTTATTCGTTCTTAGAGTGAAATACAATTCTTGATATTTCATCAATCGAATTAAATGTGTTCACAAATAATTGAAGTGAAATCAATTCAGCACACAATGTCATATTTTAATAACTAGCTTCACTGGAACTTTTCTTTCATAAGTATTACATAATAAAATAAACTGTATAACAGTAGCTGACAATGAGAGATTTTATTTCAGTTAATGGAATAATAGATTGTTTAATGTATGTAGATAGATCTATGTAGATGTATGTAGATAGATCTACTCATGTTTTTATTTACAAAAAGCACCAATGCTTCTCTCGAAATTAGGTTTGTACTAGGAGAAAGCTCTAATTCTTTTTAAATTTAACTGCACTTATTTTTTGAAACAAAATTATACAACTCTGCTTCTAAATCAATTCTTTTATCAGAAATATGTAATTTACAAGCTTTGGTAATTACATCTATATCGTTATTTTCCCTGAAAGAAGCTATCTTCCTATATTGACATGATTTGGAAGCATCACAGTATGAAACGCTACGCCTTTCTCGTTCAGCTTTAAACATCAACAGCATGATATACTATGATGTAATATTTAAAATAATTATTTACAACACTTATAATAAAATGACTTTAAAGTCAGTAAATTATTTCTTTATTTTGCCAAGATTCAGCTTTATATAATAACTAAAAATGTACTGATATTCAAGAGCGATCATTAACTTTTACTGAGCGTGCATTATAAATATGATTAGGAATGCAGTTCGACCGATTTATAAATACATTAGGATTGGTAAATATTTATTATGGTATAAGGTTTTTGAACAGTACATTTTTTTATGGGTAGTTGATATTTTCGTTTTCTGAGAAACTACATTATACAACAACACTTGTTGATACCCATAGGGCCAAATTTTTACTATTACTGGTTTAAGTAATCTGCAATCATTTTATTTTTATCATTTACGTGTGTATTTGCCAGGTCTTGGAGGGGGGCAGAACTGGCCGCGCCTTTTTACATACGTACAAACTCGGTAAAACAACAACACAACAATCTTTTATTTAGCGTACTTTTATCAACACATTGCATAAAAAAGTTTACTTTTTAATAATACACTGTATTGATAAGTATTCAAAATGCTTAACACGAAACCAGTTTAGTGTATCATTACATCATTTCAATGTTATAATTTAATTTTTATTTTGGTTATTTTAAAGTGATCTTTGGGTAAAAATAAATACTTAAGCAAAGAATGTAAGTCATTGCACATGAATAATTTGTGTACAATTAGAATACATACATACATATACACACATACATGTACATACATATAAATTTATATGGTTGTATACATGTTCACTATGTATAATTGTGGAATAAATTCAAATTTTACTTAACTAAGTACAATAAATATTCACGTGGTAGAAAGATGTTATGTCTCTTTGACAAGTCTACTTCCTAAAAAACAATAAATATTCACGTGGTAGAAAAAGGTTATGTCTCTTGGACAAGCCTCCTTCCTTTTTTTTCTTTCAAAATAATTAACCCCTGATTTTTTACTGCCCCCCCCCCCCCCCCTGGGTCGTGCCACAACTCTGGACTAATTTTCCTTTATTCTACTGTCCAAACCCTTGAAAAAAAAAAAAAAACATCAAAATCGGCCCACGCTATCAGGAGTAATCTTATTTTGACAAAAATGTTTCCATTTCGTCTCACTCAGCGACCGTGGCGCTTGGAGCCTTGCACTTTCTTCGTTTAATGCTTCTTAAAGCTCCGACGTTCGCAACTTTGTAGTGCGCTAGTTCCAAGTTGTGAATAATATGAAAGTTTCTTTCAAAATAGTAATGTTACCAAGTAAGCATTAGAAAACATCCTGAATGGTGATATTGAGTTCAAAGTGGTTGAAGTATATTTATTCAACGATAGTTTGAGGTCTCTCGTTACAATATTTTTTTCCGTGTATGTGGCAAGGCTCGGACAGGGGCCATAAAACTATTCTGAAGTTGCAATATGTATGCCATATGAAAAATTTTAAAATTATGTATTATTGTGGTTCAAGTTGAGGTTTTCATCATTATAAATTTGTTTCCCAAAATATTTTTTTTTTTTATAAGAAATTCCATTCATTATATGTCCTTTTTGTTATAATGTTCGTCCTCCGTTCGCTCTTTAAGTGTGATTTATATTGTAATTCTTTTTTTTAGGTACTAATAAAAAAATTAATTCTGTAAAAAAAAAATTCAATCAAAGTAAAGTTTTTATTTAAAAAACATTTTGTATTCAGGTCCTTATGACCAATTGAATCCTTTTGTCATATTAATCATGAAGTATCACAATTAATTTTTTATTAATGAACAACACTTGGAAGTCTCCAATTGTTGACTATTTTACATAAAAGGCAGACCTATTAATGTGTTTCATCCTTAGAACTGTAACTTATGCACACCCAATTGTTTGTTAATTGTATGTGTTCTAGAGTGATTTCTTTTCTATAATTCATTGAGAGACTGTGTAAAGAAAATTAGCATTGTTTTAGTAAATCACTTAAGGACTCTAAATTCTGTTATATTTTAGCGTGAAATCCCTGAATTCGGTAGAACATATTCATTGATATTGATTTCCAGAAAATTTAGTTAGTAGCTTTGTTAAAAAACATATTTTCACCTTGATTTTAACCTACCAATTTAAATTTAATTTATAATTTTTACAGATGTTGTTTTTACATTTTTGCGATTTACTAAAGTCTTGTAATTTGCCCCTACTAAAGTATGGATGAATAATTGAACAGGCTGCAGTCATGTGACAATCACAATCTTTTGTCATAGAATACATCCTTAAACTCTTCAAACAAGCATACATATAATTTAAATGCAAAAGGCAAATGATGACTTGAAAGTATTTTCGTTCTGTTGGGTATCTCAAAAAAACGTCAATTCTGATTCTTATATTGAGTCCGCATTGATATTGTTTATGAAAAAAACATAAGTCATTTGTGTATAAAATGTTGAGATTTTGGATCCAAAATTAAAAAAATGTTTATAAGTGGTACATCATTCTTGATATAATTCACATATTCTATATTGAGAGGACGTGAAGGACGGGTTCTGTTTGACAATGCAACTTTGCTGTTATAAATTTTTGCGAATATCTAAGGGCTAAGCGTACTTCTAGGTTTAGTTATATGTCGACTTTGAAAAATTTTATCTAGTTTTTATAAGTGGAAGAAAAAACAAGTTTGGAACGGTGAAACGGTTTTCGGTTAACAGAACCTACCCCTCCCACTTCCGCTTGAGATGAATCATAGTCAATAGAAATTGCACCGTATTTGAAGTTTAATAAAATCTTAAAATAATTCACAATGTTCAATGCTTATTTAATAAAAATAAAATTTACTTCAAAGTAAAATAGGTGTTAAAAATTTCATTGTAATATTTTTTTGATTGTGTGCGTATGTACCAGTGGTCAGCCAAGGGCCAATCATCTCGTTCTAATGTGTGTATGTACGGTACATACTTGTTCAGATGGCTTGGCTTCCGTCCTAGCCCTGGCACATACACACGTGAATAATAAAATAAAGTGATTACAGATTTCTCAAATCAGAAATGGTTAAACTTTGGCCCCGGAGCATCTTTAAGTGTTGTTGTATGATTTGTTGCTCAGAAAATAAAAATATCTATTACTTACAAAGAATTAAATAATGTAATAATGTGTAATTGTAAAATTTCGATGGAAAATTGAAATGATTTAATTACTATTACTTACGTGATAAAAAGTTTGGAAATAGTAAATACATAGTATTGTACATGAAAAAAAACTTCTGAAAGTTTTACTGAACCATTTCAATAGGAAATTTTTTTTTGAAAAGGAGGAGATCTTTTAAAGACGCCTCTGGGTAGACGAAGCTACTGCAGGAGAGAGTGTCGGATTGACCTTGTCTTATAGTGCAAGCACATTACGTGATGCTAGTCATCATGGGTGCCTACCGACTAAAACCATCTTAGGCCAATAGAATTAAAGAAGTGGCTGGACGTAATTCCTTATAGGTGATGACATATATTGTCGAGTGTCTAATTGGATCATAAATGTTCCTGTGAAATACCTCCAATTTTAAATGGTCGGATCACTTTTTTTTAACGGTTTTATGCAAAAAAAAGACAGTTTTTCAGTATTTGTAAAATAGCTAAAAGCCTATCAACAATATACAGAGATGAAAATTTATGTTAAGTAGGCGATACTCAACCAGTTAATTTGCGACCAGAAATATCAAAATTGGTCAATATTTGTTGTTAATAATAGCAATACGGTGCCGAAAAAGTCCTAAATTGGATTATTTTTTTATTTCATTAAAATCATCCTACAGTCTTGGAACTTGGTGCGAATATGTATTTTGTTATTATGTCGTGCGAATGTGTATTTTGTATGCAACCACTTGATTAAAAAAAAAAAAATTCGAATTGTTGAAAAAAATGCATTTGTTCATTAAAAGGTCTCAAATGTTTAAATCAATCTGACCCAGTTCCCGCCATCAAAAGTGACTGTTTCGCAGCTCATTTTTTTTTTTTTGTTACGTCTACCTTACGTAACTGGCTTAATTATTTTATGCTTTTTATCAAACAAAATTGCGTTTTACAAAGTGCAACTTTTTCAGGTGCTGTTTTTTGCGAAAATCTTTTAAACAAATCATCACAGCAGCAATTAAGTTACATATTCTTGTATCTGGTATTTTTCTACGAATTTTAAAAATAAAAAATTGTTGTAAACTGTTTATAACCCTATTTGTTTAATAAGAAACATAAACTTTTCAAAGTGATAGGGTAGCTGGTTACAGCCTTCAATTATATAATTCCGCAAACTAATTTGCAAAATGTTACTTTCAACATTGTCTAATTTAAATATTCATAAGTCACAGTTTTCACGAGTCATTAGGACCAACCAAAAGTTTCCCCTTTACCCCTAGCAATTTATGAAAAAAAAAAATTATCATTTTTAGTGAAAAAATTAGTTAATAAGTATATAATGTTAGATGTAATTGCATGTCGCACAGGTTGCACTTAAACACGTTTGAGATGCATTTCTCTACGATTACTAAGTAATGGATAATCATTTTTATATCTACTGTACGTAACCTTTTCCTGAATTTCTGTAGGTGTCCGAAGACTGAAAGGATACATAAGACGTACAAACACATAGAAATGAATCATTAATTTTTATATTTTTTAAAAAGTCACTAGACGTAACAACAACAAAAATGAGCAGCGAAAGAGTCACTTTTGATTGCGGGAACTGGGTCCGATTGATTTAAACATTTGAGACCTTTTTAATAAACAAATGCATGTTTTCAACAATTTAGATTTTTTTTTTGAAAGAAATGTAGTGGTTATATGACAACAAAATACATATTCGCACCAAGTTTTAAGACTGTAGGGTGATTATTATTAAAAGAAAAAATAAATTAAATTTTAGACTTTTTCGGCACTGTATTGCCATTGTTCACAACAAATATTGACCGATTTTGATATTTCTGGTCGCAAATTAACTGGTTGAGTATCGCCTACTAAACATTAATTTTCATCTCTGTATAATGTTGATAGGCTTTTAGCTATTTTACAAATACTGAAAGACTGTCTTTTTTTTTGCATAAAAACGTTAAAAAAAAAATTATCCGATCATTTAAAATTGGAGGTATTTCACAGGGACGTTTATCATCCATATAGACACTCGAAAATATATGTCATCACCTGTAAGGAATTACGTCCAAAAGAAGCCTTCCAAGTAGTTAATTCTATTGGCCTATCTTCCCCGTGAGTAGTTATGGCACCACTATGGGCCGTCAAAACAAACCCCCACCACTCGGCCTCGACGCAAGAACAGTAGGGATTTACATCAACACGCCCAGAGTGGCGCCCATGTGTATGTGTCGCGCAATGGAGTTGTATGTGTGTGTGTGTGTGTGTGTGTGTGTGTGTGTGTGTGTGTGTGTGTGTGTGTGTGTGTGTGTGATTGTGTGTGTGGATGGGTGTCACTGGTGACGGAGAGGCGGTTGGGTAGAGAGTATGAGGAGAAAAAAATGTAAGAAAACTCACAGCCACCTATGTGAAAGCTTCATGTGTGTGGGGGTGGGCGCGCGCGTGTGTGTGTGTGTGGGTGTGTGTGTGTGTGTGTGTGTGTGTGTGTGTGTAAGTGTGTGCTTGTGTGTGATAACACCATTTTAGGCCGTCTTAATAAACTGCAACACCTTAAGAGAGGGGGTGCCTGTGCAGCTCACAAGGAGGGGAACCCCACTTCTTTAGAATGTACACAAATATTTATAGTCCACCAACCTATAGTTCACGCGCGTTCTCTGGTCTCAGTTTTTGGAGGCTCTATATCCTCCGGGAGCATATTGCCAACTGATTTTTGTTGCGTACATACCGCTAAGAGGGAATTGAGAAAATGAAATATTTAGTACTTACCATAATTGCTGTGCAGAAATTATTACTTCTCCAACACACATATGTTTTGTAAAACGGAATGTGCTGAATACATATCTTTTGTAAATCTTTCTCGAAAACATATAGACATTACTCTAATGAAAACAGATAAATACAAGTATTTTTTTTTCTGCTTATTCGCTTGTGTTCAGGCGTCATTCCTTTCCTCGTAACTTATTGAGTTACTCGCGTAGTGTTTTTGCGCGAAAAATGTTTTCCTCTCTTTGTTGATTCTTTTTTTTTTTACAATGTAACATTTTCACGATTGGATAGACATCAAAAGACTAGAGGCACTGTATTATTTTACATATTGCACACCTATACTCTTTCGTTCAAATGATTCATTCGAACGTCGTGTTTCTCGTATTAAGTGAATTTTTTTCTCTTACCCTTTATTTTGCTAACAAAATTTCCGTCAGCATACTATATAACTTGTCGCATAGCTGCGCTTTTGTTCTAATAAAGTGCTGATGTTTGATTAAGTTGCACTCTGTGTTTGAATGTTTTGGACAAACGTCACGTTTCTTTGCATTGAGCGAAATTTTTTTTTTCATTGCCAGATTGTATGTTTTCTTTCTTTCTGTCTCTTTCTGGTCTAAACAACTTCAAAGCTTTCATTATAAAAGGAGAAATTTGATGCACTGATTTTTAGTATAGTATTTGATCGTGAAGAAGTATGGACACAGTCAGTCAAATTCATTTGGCATCCATTATACGGTGCGCTCTGCGCATCGCTAATACTCGCGAACCACACTTCAGTACCATGTGTGGTGAAGCGTGGCGTCGTGATTTAAATAAATTAGATGTATCGGTTCTCCGTAGAAGATCATATTTTTTAATTTTACATTGTCATACTGAGACTGTCGTTGACATGTATAAAAGTGGTCTCTTTGATAACATATTTATGTTTTCCATTGTCATTGAGGCTGTCCAGAAAAGTGTTCATAGAAATGAAACGTTGGCAAAAGTATTACTTCATTGATATCGTAATTATTACATAAGTGTAAAAATAATATTAAATCATTCTAAAAAATCTTTAAAAAAATTTTTCCACTTGGTTGCCGATGTAAACGGAGATAAAATGATGTCATCAATAGAAAATTAAAATTTGAGTGGTAAATCAAAAACTATATCTTTTTTTCTAAGCTCAGTATACGTATTCGTTTTGTTACTTTTACCCCATCAATCTTAAACAATATTCAATACAATCAAGAGGAGTATTGCGCAGGGAACATATATATATATTTTAATAATAATTTGTACATGCGATACCAATATTTGTAGGTGAAAATGAATCAGAGTTAACAATATCTACGTGTAACGAGTCTAAACCATCGATATCCAGAATATTACAAGCATCAAAATGAATGGAGTCCGTCGTTGGTAAGTAGTTAGTGGTACTACGTCACGTCGTAGGACGTTTAATTCGTCATTTTTTTTTCGTTTCAACATTGGTATTACTTTAGATGATTTTTTTTTCGTTTTTTTCAAATCTGTATGTATACGCACATATTTTTTACAGATAATCCTTTACAAAGGGGAAAAGGGAACCAACGTCCGTGCTTTATCTTGGAAAGCGAAACTACACGACGATATCGCCGTTTTAGATACGATGGTCACAAAATACGCGGAAAAATGTCATCACCACCAGGAGATATCAATCTTCATGATTGGCTTCAGGGTTGTATATAAGATTTACATGGGCAGATATGTGATTAGAGTACTGTGACCGATTTTGTTGGTGTAACGATAAATTCTGAAAATTTTAATCACGGACCTTTCTGGTTGGCATTTCGGCCTGTATAAGATTTTAAAGTTAATAATTTGTGGGAACTTTTGTTTGGTGCAGTGCAAAGTGCGAATGATTTTAATGCTGAAAGTTTATTAAACATTAATTGTGCTATGGTGAAATATATTGTGGGAAATGGACGTGTACGTTTGACCGAGGAAACCGTCAATAAAAAATCGATACTAAACATCAGTAATCATGATGATTATCTTAGTTTGCCACGATCTTTGGCTGCAGCCTATACTTATGCCGTAAGGGGACAAGTACGCTCAGATAAGCTGTATGATTATTGGAATCTTATATATCGCACCAAAGGACCCACACAAAAAAGAGCAGCAACTAATATTTTAAATTTACCTAACGTTCGAATATCCGAAACCGGTTGTGGACTAGAGAAAATTCACAATTTTCTGATTTTTTTTGCAAATCGAGCCACAGCAATCGTTGTGCATGATTTTCAACACTTTGGTCACGGTTTCCCACCATTATATGACGGTACCCGTTTAGTTTTAGATATAAACGGTCAAGTGACGTATACGCTGCGTATAATAGACTATGAGCGAGAAAATCATTACGAACCAATATTAAATTTGATTGGAGCGAGTGGTAGCAGAGGCTATTGTATACCGAGCAACAAAAGTTTTTAGCATGTTGGTGATCATAGGTGTTTAAGTAAATGTTACAAACGTTTGCAGATACCATCTTTTGAAATAACAGAGCTCAATAACAAATGCGGAATATGCAATATATATTTTTACCCATACGTGTTATGAAAATCATCGTTGAAAAAAGTTTCGTTCAATAAAACCAGTAGCGTAGGCCAAAAAATTTGAATTTGTCCAACATGTTCTAAAACTGTTCGCGTAAAAAGTAGGGGATACGAGAATAAACCACTCGATTGTTGGTTCTCATTTTGTCATATTTGTAAAGCCCGCTTACCTGTTGGTCATTTGTGTTTCATTCAACCATTGATACCGTCCACGTTGTAATCAAACGTATTATTTTTTTTTACAATTTTGAAACATAGCAAACGAGAGGAGATGAAGAAATAAAAGTTCATATCGTTAATTTATGCGTCGTACAACAAGTTTGTACTTATTGCTTGGATAATGAAAATTTAACCATATGATGCGAATGTTGCGGTATTCGTGAGTACGTACTCAAAAATGATCCTGGTAAGCAACTCGTTGATCTTGCATTGGATCACAAAAAATATTTTTGAAAAGTTATTTGTTTTGCACATAATGCACAGGGTTTTGACGTTCAATTTATATTTAAACATGTTGTCGAAAACTACGGAGAACGCATACTACCGTCAGTTATTATGAATGGATCAAAAATAATATTGATGGAATTTACAAATGTAAAATTTGTATACAGTTTAAATTATTTTCACGTGCCACTTAGCAGCTTACCAAAAACTTACGGTTTGCAGGAAATTGAAAAAGGAATTCTCCCTCACTTATTCAATACACCTTAAAATCAAGATTACGAGGGTCCTCTTCCACTGTTACAAACGTATTCACCAGATACAATGCATTCAAAAAATAGAGAGCAATTCTTGCAATGGTATCATCAGCTAACAACAGACAGTTACATTTTCAATTTTCAAAACGAAATAGTAAAATACTGCAAGTAAGACGTTAAAATATTAAGATTGGCTTGTTTAGCGTTCAGAAAAACATTTATTAAATTCAATGTCGATCCTTTTGACGAATGTACAACTATAGCCTTAACATGTATGTGTATTTTTAGAAAAAAATTTTTGAATGAAAAACAAATCGATATAATACCCGCACGAGGTCACAGAATAACAGATAAACAATGTGTGAAAGCTTCGCAGTGGCTTTATTGGATGAAAATTCATGTTCTTAGTCGTTACATCGAACATGCAGGGCATAGCCGAGAGAAAAGACTATCTGAAGGATTCATCGTTGATGGTTATAGCACACCACTCAATACCAAAAATTACAAAGGTATTGTGTTACAGTTTCACGGTTGTTATTAGTATGGACGTCCACGCTGTTACAGAATAAATCGAGATGCTTCGTTGGTGATAGGTTAATCAACGGATGATATATATGATAACACAAGAGCAATTAGTGAAAAATTGACTCTGAGCAATTATAGATTGATCAAAAAATGGGAGTGCGATTTTGACAGAGAACTTGAGGAAAATGAATAGCTACGAAGTTTTGTCAAAGTGAACGAAAAACTCTTGAAACAGCGCCCTTCGAATTCGCATGATGCATTATTTGGTGGACGTACGGGTAATACTGTGAAGATATACGATTATAATGAGGGAGAAAAAATCAAATATGTTGAGGTTTGCTCATTATACCCGTACATTTTTAAGCGCGGCAAGTTTCCAATAGGTCGTTCTCAAGTATTAGCAGGTGAGGAAGAATGTCTTAAACTTGTCAGACATAACAAAGATGTGTCACGAGTTAACGGTGTACTTTTATGCGACATTCTTCCACCGCGTGACTTGTATCATCCTGTGTTACCAGTAAAATGCACGGTAAATTAATGTTCCCATTGTGCCGTGCATGTTGCGAAGAGATGATACAAGAGGATTGTACTCATGAAAATCCAAACGGTCGAATCTTGCAAGATACATGGATTTCTAAAGAGATAAAAAAAGCCGTACCGTTGGGATATATTATCCAAACTGTTTATGAAATTTGGCAGTATGAGATGACACAGTACGACCAAGAAAACGGTCAAGGTGGTCTGTTTGCACATAACATTAATGAATTTTTCGCGCAAAAAACTGCAGCATCCAGTTTTCCACCCGAGTGCACTACGAGTGAAGATACAGACCGATATATTATCGAATTAGAACAAATCAAAGGGATAACATTGAATAAGGACGATATAAATTTTAACACTAGATTAAGATCGGTGGCAAAACTATGCCTCAACTCTCTTTGGGGAGAATTTCGTTAGCGTGAAAATCTAATGAAAACAGAAGTGGTTACAGTGCCTGAGCGTTTGATGGAATGACTTACCAGTTCCGAAGTCGATGTTAATGGTATTTTACGTGTTAATGTCGAATTTTTGTATGTCAATTGGAGTTACAAGACCGAAGCTGTGACACCATCTACAATGACGACCGTTGTGATAGCTTCCTTCGTTATAGCGCAGGCCCGATTACAATTGTTTGATTATCTGTACGTATTAGGACCGCGCGCCCTCTACTACGATACGGATTCAGTCTTTTACGTCAGTACATACGAGAATAATGACTTACCTATTGGTACAGCTTTGGGTGATCTCACAGACGAGTTGGCTGACAAAGGTGTGGGTACATACAAAACGTCTTTTCTCTCTGGCGGTCCAAAGTTTTACGCGTATGAGTATAAAAAACCAGATGGTAGTAAGAAATACGTATGTAAAGTTAAAGGCATCCGACTAAATCATACCAACAATCAAAAGATCAATGATAATACTATTCGTGAATTAATAGCATCACGTGACACTGAAATAACACTTTTAGGATCTACGATTCGACGAACCGTCTTTCACGATGCAGTGACAGGGAATAAATCCAAGACTTGCACACCTTACACACGACTTACTGATGAATAAAGTTGAATCATCAAGTGAAAAAAAAGTAGAGATGTACAACTCTAGCTAGGTAACGCAAAAATGGTGGGGATAAACTCCTTCGCCGCTCAGCAAACCAAATGCTACAAAGATCATGAGTCGCTTCAAGAACGATAAAAAAAAAAAAAGATACAGAGTAGTTAAAATGTATCAAATTACCTCAGATTGACGCACGTTTCGACAAATGTTTATACTTTATTGTTTAATAAAATACGATACTTTTCTAAGAAATATGTAATCAGCACTCGCTTTTACTCAGTTGTTTCATAAAATACGATTTCCAAGAAATATGATCACCACATTCTTTTACTCGAACGTTTAACCTTAAAAAAAGCATTTGACTCAACGGTAGCTTTTTGTAGGGCTTCAAATACAAAACTGTCATAGAGAGAGAGAGAGATAGAAAGAGAAGCGAACGTTCTGAAAAGTCTTCTCCGTCTATTTACATAAAGCGACGCGGTATGTGCTGAGGGGTAAGCTTGTCCGTTGCTCGAGCCGACGCGACGGACCGAGCTGATTAGTTGCGCGAGCAGACTTTGGGCTAATCCTCACCGCGGATTTGAGCAGTGGCAGCGGCGTGGTGGCGGCGCGATGATAATGGACAAAAAGAGCTGATTGGTCGCACAAGCCACCTTTGCGCTTTCACGAGCCGTCCAAAAATGTTCACAGACTCGTGAGTGGCGTGCGCGCGAAGGGCCTCCTGCAGCGGTCACTCAGGTTTCCGACAGAGTTTAGTTTTGCAGTATGGATACCCGATGGCAACACCATTGGAAGTACACGCTGAGCAGACCGACTGGTTACGATGAGACCGTATTTGTCAAACGCTTTTTGCGACACGCTGATCGCATGAGTGATACTCGTTTCGATCGCATCATTCTTTGTTACGGTGAGTGGCTGATTAGCTACCGAGATCTCGGAAAGAATATCGAATTTCACGAAGGATTACCCCAGAGTACCCATTGGACAGGTGACTCAAGACCAAAGATAGTTATCATTAACGATTTGATGCGCGAATCGTCAAACGGTGGTGCAATCGTCGATTTATTCAGCAAAGACAGTCATCATAACAATCTGAGCTTGAACTTTATTACGCAAAACATATTTCATCAAGTTACTGGGTTCGCTAAACTCACAATACATTGTCATCTTTAGATATTTACGCGATCTTGCGTAAATACTACATCTGTCGAGGCAAGTGTATCCTGAAAATCCTCGATTTTTACAAGAAGCTTATTGGAACTCCACTTCGGGACCATTTAGCTACCTTCTCTTGGATCTCGAACAAAATACACCAGATAATTGTCGATTTCGTACTTGTATTTTCCCGGACGACGAGTATCAGTACGTACATGTGTCAAAAAAATAGCTGAAAGGAAGCGACAAGGCGAATCAAGTTCCCATCGTAACGTTGTGATGGCGTCAAAGTCACGTTCTCCATTTGGTCGGAAGTACACCGCCATTTTGAGAGCTCTATATCATCTCGACACTAAACAACAGAGGGCCTTGTTACGCAAAGCTGATGCCACACTGATCAGGTACATTTGCGAGTCTGCGTTGAATATTTTCGAAGGAAACGTACCGCTTACCCCGACGAACGAAAAACGCTTGCGCAAACACGCCAAAGTTCTTAGAAAACTTGCCGACAAAAAAATTAATTCGGCGTGAAAGAAATAAATTATTTTACAATAGGGAGGAAGCTTTTTACCTGCTTTATTGGCCATACTCCTGGAAACGGTACTTTCGCTCTTGTGAATAAAATAGAGCACGCGAAAAAATTGATTTTTCTTCCCGAAGAGAGCGTGGAACGTTTGCGAAGTGCGTGTCTCAGCGATGGTCTTAAATCTGTGCAAACTCCGGGTACTACAACGAGTCGTCTCGACGTAGAAATGAACGACACCTTGAATTTACCGTACGGTGACGAGCGAGAAAAGTGGAAGGAAGATACCCACCGATACAAATCTAAAGAATGTCGACGTAAACACATCACAAGATAGCGAAGTGTCTGACGAAGAGGATAAGAGGAATCGCAAAGAAGAGGAGCGTCAGGATGCTTAGGTTATCAAAATTGTAGAAAAAATAGTTTCGTAAAAACAGTGCAGTGATACTGCATCTCGTGCGTGCTACCGGTAACGTCGAGTGGACGAATGATAATACAGTAATTATAGATGGCGTTCGTATGCCACAGTCGAACATTGTCGATCTTGTAAATGATGTCTCGCAGGACAGGAAAAAACGCGCAACAGTGGGGCGTGATCAGTTTGCCACGGCGCTCCAATTCGCGAACATCCTGCACTAGTGTGTCGCAAACGAGCAAGTATTAAGATTACTGATCGACGACGACGACGGCAGAGGTGATAATTCGAAAGCAAAAAAATCACCATGTAAAAGTCCAAGATCTCGTTCGAGCAGTCAAAGTGTTGTTTCGGAAACTGGGCCAACAACGTCATTGAGAAAAACAAATAGAAAGAGAGTTGCACTTTCGGCACGTCAAATTAAAAAATGGCGTCGGTTGAGCGGAAAAATAACGGGAAAGAAAAATAAGTAAAGCTGGATGAGGAAGAAAAAATAGGGCTCTCGACGCCATAATTGATTTACTACTGTTTGAAATGCATGTACCTGTATACAAATTTTGTAGCCCAGGAACAAAACTAGCGGAGCGCATTGAACATAGAGACGTAGGAGTCAATCCTTTAGATGAAGCTTGTCGTCAGCACGATCTTGCTTATGCTACGGAGAAGAAGGGTAATCGTCGAAAAGCTGATAGTGTATTAGCTGAATTTGCTTTTTCTCGTATACTCGCTGGAGAAACACAACCAGACGAGCAAACAGTCGCTTTATTGACGGCGTGCTGCGTATGTGTAGCAAAATTACGTTTGAAAAGTTTTTTTCGCGCATGAAGAGAGCTATCGGATCTAAACCTACCAAAAAAAAAGAGTGTGAAAGAAAAAATAAAGAAAAAAAAGAATAATGATTGATACTTTGCAAAAACTTTACTGCAAAACGGTGCAACCTACTGCATATGCGGGTGGAAACAAACCCGTGAGTGCTGTGAAAAATAAATTTTCACGACCAAACGTAATAGGATGGCTCGAGAGTCAAGATGCATACAATTTACACAGACCTACAAGACATCGTTTTCCTAGAAGAAGTTATAATGTGCGCAATTTTGACGATGTGTAGGAAGCTGATTGAATGGATTTAAGATATTTAAAAACTTACAACGACGGCTGAGCTTACGTTGTCGTTGTCATCGATGTCGTCAGCAAATACGCTTGGTCAGAACCGATGAAGGAGAAAACGTCGAAAAACGTTGCCAAAGAGTTTCAACGTATTTTGTCGAGAAGCAATGATCGCAAATCAATGTGCCTCCAGACAGATAAAGGTAAAGAATTTTCAGGACATGAAATGCAGATAACTTTAAAAGACAATGAAATTGAATATCGGGTAGCTCATAGTCCAAAGACGAAAGCTGCTATAGCCGAACGCTTTATAAGAACTATAAAGGAAAGAATGTGGCGATACTTTTCACATACAAACACCCATTGCTTCGTAGATGTTCTTCCGAAAATAATCGAGGCATACAATTGCACAAAGCATTCGTCGACAAAGATGGCACCGGTTGACGTGACTTTGCACAATGTTGCGCAAGCGCGTGAAAATATAAAGCAACGTTATAGCGGACATGCTTATAAAAGTCCAAAGTACAGCGTTGGAGATTTAGTTCGTATTAGTAAAGCGAGAAGTGTCTTT
>JAPYYV010006605.1:13484-27641 GCA_030522625.1 Copidosoma aretas | reverse complement strand
TGTAACCTAAATGTATAAGAAATATTTAAAAACAATGTAGCTATAAAAGCCTTTAAGGACTTAATAAAGCTTTATTTTCTCAAAAAAAAAAAAAAAAAAGTATAAGTACAGAGTACAGCATCCCTACATCCAATGATAAGTATACGTGCAGTGCAGCAGTTGTCAGGGTCAGACTGACTCGGTGTCCTACTTTTCTCAGTGCTCAGTGAAGAGTAAAGAAACGATTTAAACGCATACAATCTTAGCAGTAAGTACCCAAATAAAGGCAAATTTTTAAAAAATCTCATATTTGTTTAAAAATCAACGAAATTGCATGCGGCTTGTATACTATCATAAACCTAACCTACAACTTTAATACTGCTTTCTTTCAAATTAAATTTCTTTTATATTATTTGCAAAAACTTTTTTTTTGTGTTTAAATTACACTCAAGTACTTGCTTTTTTTAAAGCAGATTGAAAATTTATAAAACAAAATTGCACGATGAATGTGTGACAAAATTGTTTCCAAATACAAAGTTCAATAGATTAGTCAAATTGTGACTAGTTGAATTCTGATAAGACAGTTGATAAATACATACATTTAAAAAAATGTTTATTGTAGATTCATTATACTTGAAGGCTTTCAAATACAACATTGTCTCTAATCAATATGGGATCAAATGTTAACAATTTTGATTCTTATTGTCACGTTGAATACTGTGAGATTCATTTTTCATGGACAATTGAAGATTTTGCCGACTGTGATTTACCAACCGGAGAAGCTCTTGAATCAAAGGTGTGAAATCAATTATTCTGTATAGTTTGAGACAATTAAAGTTTTAGGATGTGTAGTGAACATGACTATTTATGTTATACTAGCATAATTAATAGTTTAAACGTCTATTCAGTTACTTGTATTAAAAATTTAAATAATTAATAATTACTTCTTCTATGAACCTTTGCCTTTACGATATTATTCATTAATATGATATAAAATAGCTGAAGATCAAACATTAATCCAAACTTGAAATTTATTCATTTTATATTCTATTTTTATATATATTTACACTTACACATGTGGAAAAGTAAAAGAAACCCAAAACTTCAGCTTGATAACAGTTTTGTTCTTTCGTCACTTGTATTAAATAGGAACTTTGTATATACAATTTACCATATGTCAATACATATTTATTTATTCCAGAAATTTCCAAGAGTAGATGGAGATAAGAGTGAATGGCGACTTCTGCTTTACCCATATGGTGATGATCCAAAGGCAGCAAATCACATATCTCTTTACCTTGAACATATTCCAAATGGAAAGAATAAGATCAAAGCGAGAAGCAGATTTAATTTTGAAAATGATGATGGAGAAGTTTTGGAAAGTTGTAGCTTTACTACAGGTGAATATTCCAATGGGGGAATGAGAGGTGTGCGGAAGTTTGCGGCTCGTAGACATATAATTCCTTATCTGCCAGATGATTCACTGACTGTAAATTACTGGGTCAAATGGACACCAGATTTTACTAGAACACCAGTTGCCACTAAAAAACCAGATACTACTAAACAACAACCAGTAAAAAATAAACCTGATGTTCAAGGACAGTTGTTGAATGATTTCAAGAAACTCATGGGTAGTAACAGCTTAAGTGATATCACCCTTTTGGCAAATGATGGTACCAAGTTCTCCACTCATAAGTGTATTCTTGCTGCTCGAAGTCCTATTTTTGCTGCCATGTTTGAGCATGATATGAGGGAGAACCGTGAGTCGACTGTTGAAATCAAAGATTTGGATGCAGACACAATAAAAAATATGCTAGAGTTCATCTACACCAGTAAATTTCATGGTAACTGCAATATTGAAGGATTGCTAGCTGCAGCTAATAAGTATGATCTTGGTAACTTGAAAATTTTATGCGAGCAGGAGCTTATTGAGAAGCTGTGTATCCAAAACGCAGCAACCTATTTATTATTAGGAGATCAGCACAATGCTGAGATTTTAAGAAAAGAGTCAGTTCACTTGATAAAAAATAATTTAAAAAATGTACTTGATACAGAAGCCATGAAAAATTTAGCAACTGTTGATCTTGCTCTTTTTTATCAAACTCTTCAAGCTTTATCGTAATATTTTCAACTTATGTTTCAAATATCGATTTAGTTATTATTAGTACTAAGTATTACTTGGTAGAATCTTGTTTCTGGATTGTTTTCTGATGCTAAATATTATTTAAAGAGTTTCATGTTAGATCGAAATGTTTTGCTTAATGAAATAAAACTTAAGTTTCAAATAAAAACTTTGATAACTATAATTCATACCATTATCAATAAAGTAATGTTGAACTGGAAATATTTTTATTTTAATTTAAATTGAAGTAATGTTAAAAAGAGTTGTATCACCAAATTTTCTTCAAATAATTGAAGATTACATACATCCAAGGTACACAAGTAACCTAAAAGTTTGTCTCGCCAGAAGCGTGATAATTTTACCAGTACGTCATTTATTTTGTTTATGCGCTTTTAACTGGAACAGTAGGTCTGTATAAATTTGGCAGTGCTGCATGATCTACTTGGAGGAACACAGTCAGCACATCGCTACAATTTATGAGATATGAAAACCATAACTGTTTCTTTAATATAAATAAATTTTTTCATTGGGCTGATTATCTACCATGGAGGAAAATGGAGATTCGTGTTTTAGTCCAGGCTATCACTAACGTCAAAAGTGTAAATATTAAGAGGATAAGTAATAATTTTTCATCATACATCTAAAGGAGTAAAAGCTCACAATCGCAGTGTTTACAAGAGGGAAATTGATAAGTTCTCTTTTTAGAAGGAATTTCGGAATATTACTACTTATTAATCTCTTGAAAAAAGCAGTTTTTAAAAATACTCTTTGCAAAAGACTAAAACTTGAGTGTTCTTGAAATAATTCAAGCCCTAATTCGACAGTGTTGATTAAAGATTTGGAAACGAAAGTGAAAATCACTATGCCAGATGATTGATATCCGAGCATAAATAAAGATTGAAATTTCTTAGCTGGTAAGTACATAGGGTAGTACTTATGAATCCATACGGTTAATTTTTATCTCTGCAGTTATTCGTGTTACGTGCGGTAGTGGTGCGCCATCTAGGCTACCGGAACACTATGTTAAAGCTATATTTATTTATTTATTTAAGTATGCAAGTAAATTTAGTCAAACGGGGGCTAAGGAATTGTTCATAAGAACAGAAATTCCATTAAAATTTAAAGCACAGCACCATACTTGTTTCTTACTCAATTAAAATATTTTCTTGATATGATAACCCACCTGAAAAAAGTTTTTCTCGAAAATGAAGCTTTGAAATTTTCGATTTTTTACTAACCCTATTGCGATTATTATTAAAATCTGTGTCAAATAAGAAGCGAAAAACAGACAATTAATTAATTTTGCATATAGTTACACTAAAAAATTAACAAAAAAAGAAAATCATTTGTCTAATATTTTTCGTTAATCAATCTGAAGAACCTAATAAAAACTGGGTACCTCTCGTTTTCTTAGCTACTAAATTGTTTCACTTTGGATGGATTATCAAAGGTATTAATCATTTTTAAAAAACTTAGTTTTTAGTTATTCATTAAGTATTATGTATTACCTGCAGGTGCCACTCTGAACTCAGCAAACTTGAAAATTTTTAGATAGTATCGAAACAAATTCTACATAAAATTTATTTCTTAGTCATGTTGATTTATTTTCAATTTTTATTTATTAACGTCTTATTTCTCTATTCATTTATCAACATTAACTTCCTAATAATCAAAAATATTTTCTGGTATTCTTATTAAACATAAATTTTACAAGTTTTTCGTTTGTGTAGTAATATCAGGCTTAACCATGGAACCAGAAGTCACTTATGATAATTCGTTGACACAGTTTGAGTACCGGAAAATCTACTTTTCATGGACCATACAAAATTTTAGTGTTATCCAGTGGAGTGGCGGATCGGCGCGATCGGAGGTATGTAATGGAAATATATTCGAATCCAAATTTATTTAATAGTATGTCAATAATCTTATAAAATGTTCCATTTTTGAGAAAAATTGATTGAGTAATTTTAACGAGTGCTTTTACTGACAGAATATAATTTTGCGTAAGAAACAGAAAACAATACGGTACTTTTTCGGCATGTATCTATGCTTTATTACTTGTTTGTTAATAATCAATATAAATTTTGACGCATTTTTTACTATGTACCAAAACTAAAAATACGCGATAATCAAAAATTGAAGGCATTCTGCTTCCTTACCTGGGCCAAACTTGGTTCTTGGAGGATCGATTCTTTTTGAAAGAATCGCCCATCTCTACTGCTACGAGTGCTACTGCCAAAAATTGACCTAGTAGTTTAAATATTCCAGCACGCGTTTACTATACTAAATATAAAGCTCGGTTTTAAAGAAATAATTAATAAGAAAACTTAAACTGTTCCTCCGTCGGCACTCGGCACTTATTAAATCGTCAATTTTGTTGTCTCTTGTCAACTCACAAATGCTTATGCAAAAATGATTTTTTTATTGTAACAGTGATGCCTGATGTGCAATTGTGTAGCCCTGTGCACATATCCAGTTGCTTAAATTTTTTGTATTTAAAATGCTTATTTGATGAAATAATTTTTGCCGTAAGATTGTCTGAAGAGTGTAAACGATGAATCAACTAAATCTTACAATGTTGTTAATTTTTGTAGAAACTTTTCCCTCTAAATTTGCTTTCAATATTTTTTATTTAAATAGGGTTTTATGTATCGTTCATTACTTCTAGATTTTTCCAAAGTCGGATCAGCTTTTTGGAATCGAATTACGTCTAGATGGAATGTATGAATGATTGGTTTTACACTTTTATCCTTCAATAAAAGAGACAAACGAAAAAATATATACAGCTTGTGAATATACTGTAAAAACTACTGATGGAAAAAATATTATTCCTCCTAGATGGATAAAAAGTACTTTCTCTGGGAAGACTAAGGATTCATCTATAATTGGGAAATTTTTATTTCATAGTATAATTTCTTCTTTAACAGATGACACACTAATTGTCAATCTTATAATCAAGTTGTCAACAGGCGTTGTTCATACTTGTAATGAACATGAAAAATATAACAAATTTGACCTGAAAAACAAATTATCATGTGACTTTGATCAACTTATGTGCGAAGGCAGCTTTAGTGACATTACCCTCATAGCTGAAGATGAAACTAAGTTCTCAGCTCACAAGTGCATTCTCGCCGCACGTAGCCCAGTTTTTGCCGCAATGTTCAAACATAACATGAAAGAAAGCCAAGAATTAACTGTAAAAATTGAAGATCTGAATTCAGATACCATAAAATCGATGATGGAGTTTATTTATTCAGGAAAATTCAGCAAAGACAAGTGCCAAGTAAGAGAACTGTTTGTTGCTGCTGACAAGTATTCTCTCGATGATTTGAAATCTTTGTGCGAGCAAGATTTTGGCGAGGAATTAAATGTTGAAAATGCGGTGGATTACCTATTACTGTCCGATCGACACAATGCCAAAGCTCTGAAAAAACAAGTAATCCGTTTCATGTCGACTAATTTGAAAAATCTCATTGGAACAGAAGCTTTCAAAAATCTATCCCAAGCCCAATTGGACGATCTATTCGGCTCTTTTACTATCTCCGTCAAATGAGGCGTTATTATCATCGATTATCAATATTTAATGATAAAAATTAATTTTAGAGTTCAATTTGTTTCTATGTCCTTTTCAATCCAACAAAAACCAAGATGTTTGTATCTTTTTATTTGAATCAGTCACAACAACTCGAAACACATTTGCGTTGCTCAATTCGGCTATTATTATAAGCAAATAATGAAAATACTATTGGTCACACCAATGTGTCAGAAAAATATGTGTACCAAAATCGTAGCAAAGCCGCGCAGTCTCTCTGTACCAACTTTTTGAATAAAATAAATCAATGATGAAACAAACATTTCTTCAAAACCCCTCGCATTCCGCCCGAGCCCTTGAAATCCTTTCCTCCGATCGGCGCAAAAATAACTGCGCGAACAGCATATTATATTACCCCCCGATACAAACGTCAACGCCTCGCGCCCGTTAATAATAAACCCCGCAACGGCCCGACGACGGCCCGTAAAACAGCCGCGCGGTCTCGAAGTCCAGCGCTCCACCTCGAAACGTAAGTATACATTCCCTCCTCCGCGCACCATCAGAGACGAAGAGCTCCGCGCGCACCGGACGCGGGTAAGTTGTGGCGCGCTGCCGACAGAAGGAGAAAAGTCCCCGAACTTTACGCGCGCGCCTCCGTTGGAAACCGGCGCGCGGCTGTCCCCGCGCCATGATACAAAAGTCAGCGGCTTCCCGCGGACGACGGGAGCTCGCGATTTACGTTGCACAAGGGATGGATGAGATAAAAGCGCGCGCGACGAATTAATTCGCGCCCCCCCCCCGTGACTCGGTTTATTTCCACACTGTGCGTCTCGGCTCGCGCGCGCGTCTTTAATTGCAATTCATTGTCGACGCGGACTCGCTCGCGTTCAACGTATTTGTTTTTATTTCGCGGCTCGAGTACGCGCGTGGGCATACGCGAGATAGAAATTAAACTCCTTCAACATCGCCGCTGATTTGGAGCTTCCGTTTCTCGAACGTGAAATATTGCACAAGGCGGGGTGCCGTCGGGTAATTGCAGCGCTGCTGCTGCTGTATGTTTAATACGTATGCAGCATTGAGTGCTTTATCAAAGACAATCGGGCCCTCTGTTCGCTTTTGGTTGATGTTGAAATTATTGGCTACATTGTGATATATACATACGCGTGTGTCGGATCGAGAGATTTGCGATGAAAAATTTTTTGTACGTATACGATACGTGAGCCGAGGGTGGGGGATAAAAAAAGAGCGGCGGCTCGGGCCAACGATGAAAGATAGCGGCAATTTTTCTCAATAAAAGGCCCTAACGATCGTCGATTGGCGGGCGGGGAATTTTGTGGGTTTTTCGAGCTCGTGACCGCCTTCCTTGCGCGTGTGCATGATAAGCGAAAAAATATGAATAGTTGATTGGACGGGGATCGATGCGGGGCGGATTAATTCGGCGGTTAGTGTATGTACGCTATTTTTGATCGGCGAAGGTGATGAGATGTCGATTGTTCGAAATACATGTATAATAGTTTGCGTGTATCGTGGGGATTAGCTCGAAGAATTCCGAGAAACCGAGTCACGCGGTGGAAATAGTGTGTATTTATTCTCGGGATTCTTATCTCGGGAAAAAATAAACACAAACTTTGGTCTACCATGCGTCTGCTCACGTTTTATCTAATTGTCAGATAAGTGCTTTATAATACGAAAAGAGATCGGTACTGGTGATGTATTTTTTTTTTTTTTTTTTTTTTTTCTTTTCTTCCAAGCAATCACTTAAGACTTATCTCTCTGCACTTGAATGAAACGAGAACAAAACGTTAGTTCCGTAGTTGCATAATGGGGAGTCCACGGTGTAAGTATATACTGTGTACGTATACGGTAGCCCGCTGTAGATGCTATCCGTACAATTATCTGAAATTTCGATTGAATCGACGTGTATACGTGTACTTGTGTAAATATATTTCTTTTGGCTGAGTCCCACGTGGTAGGTACTAGAATTTCGATTTACTCGGAGGCAATTAAAAACTTCTGGAATTTAATTCGGGATATATTGTGTACTTAAAAAAATGTTGGAACTGCGTTTGTTTTGATACATGTGATTGCGTTCGCAGATTATGCGCGACTAAATATATTTTTATGACAATTCTCATTTATTTATTAATTCATGTTTTTTAATTCTATAAATTTAATAACACATGAATGATAAAAAAGTATTCCTTAAGTATTAATGAAAGTTAAAAAATGTAAAGATCGTTTTTGCAAAGACAATATTACCCACTCTCTCGACCTTTTTTTGTAATATCAAAAGGAAAAATAAAAAAGCTATCATTTTGAACCCACGAGCTTCATCCCACCAAAACTCGATCGCAAAAAGCCCGAGAAAATCTAAACAACAGCCGTTGCGCTGCACGATGTGTAATAGAGCCCCTCCGAACCATATAAGTATATGATGCACAGCATACCTTCCACAAACCCATAAATCTCCCATAACGATCTCCTCATAATTTACTTATCGAAATTTTCTCGCGTCCGCTCGTGGTTATATACTTTTATACACGAAAAACAAACATAAACGACCAAAAAAAAAAAAAGCCCAGCGCACGCTTTCGCTCTCGCGTGCAACAACTCTTACCCTATCCTTCTCGGCCCTGAAAAAAATTCTGGAACAGGAATTCCCTTCTTATGGTTCAACAGTCTCGCTATCTCGACAAAACATCATCTCGGTACAAGTATACATATTGTACCAGCTCGGAGCTGCTCAAGTTCTCCGTCAACTAAGTAAGGTATACAGTAAGTATTGGAGGAGGAGGAGGAGAAAAAAAGGGAGAAGAACAAGAGTAGCGTGAATCTTCGAGGCGCACGATCTCATATCGCGCCTATATCGCACAACTCGCCCGCGGAGCCGAAAAACGAAGACGGACCAGATTGTATGCGGCGCCGGCGCTAATGCGATGATAAAAGCAACGTGTAATACGTTGTACTACTTACATAGTGTTATTATTATTATTATTATTATTATCATCATCATTATCACAATCATCACGTAGTACATCATGTGCAATATTATTAGGATGCGAGGGGAAGGAGAGTTGAGCCGATGTATGAAGGATATGGGGAAGCTTTTATCGAAAATCGCTATATAATAAGCAACCGAGTGCGGGTGGAACTGCAGGGGAGATTTCGTAGTTCGTTATACACCCTGTAAGTATATTAATACTGCACCCATCTTGAGCTACATACTTACTTATACTTATAAATCGCAAGGTTGAAGTTGAAGCTAAGCCGCGGTTTAGTCTTTTCTTGGGGCCTGGCTGATGTGCACATAGATGCTTTAGATATTTTATGACGCTTGCGGGTGGACAGGTTTTCACTTACTATAAAAGGACATATTTATTCTCATAAATATAAAATCCGTATAGTGAGAACAAAATTTCATAGTACTTAGTCCTGAATTTTCTCTGTACTTTGTGAGCGTGTAATTTTTTTTGCTTTTTATCATGTTATAGCTATGTCTTTGACTATTTCTTACCTCAATTGACGTAAGTGAGAAAATATGGTGTGGCACTCAAGATCTTAAGGTAGAAAATCCGTCGTCACTGACAAATCAAACTTTTCTTGAATTTGAAATATGTTGTACGTTAAATTTTTTAAAGTTAGGGTATCGGGACTTGTTTTTAAGATAATTTAGTTCAAAGTATCGTCTTTTAACGTGTAAGGTTGGAATGGGATACACCAATAACAGCTTGAAAGACATACGTAACAAATCAAACTATTTGTATAAAAAATACCAAGCGAATCTTTAAAATTTCTGCTTTATTCTAATTCTTTCAAATTATGGTGTGACGGCACTAAATAAAAGTCAGTTTATTGATTAACATTCTTCCCATTACAAAAGCATACAGCCACCACATATAAGACTGGCATAGAACGGTAAATGACGCGTACACTCGTTTGACTATACCTCAGTCCACGGATTTTCTCCCGAATTACCTCCTTAAAGTGAAGATTCACTTATGAAGAGTGACCTAGAAATTTACTTTTTGAAGCACCTGTAAAAATTTTAGTTAATTTGTTCCACAAGTTCTGATAAAATATAATTTTCTAAATCAATGTAATAGCTGAGGCACTCTCTGAATATTATGAAAAATCATGTTTCCCTCTCAATTCTTAGGGTGCCTGTACATGGATGCCTTGAACCTGAACTGAACCAGGTTCAAGTCAGTGATCGTATTGTCAGTGGAATTTAACATTGAACTCTATAGTCTGTGCTAGTGGAATTCCACTGACAATGCGATCACTGGTTCAAGTCAAATTGCCATAAGCCTGTGTTAGCGCGAGAGAGAAGCTTATGTTCTCTCACTTGCACTCTGCGGTCTGATGCAGGGGTACTCAAAAGGGACATCCACTCAGGGTGGGTGTCCCTTTTGAGAACGCTGGAGTCAACTTGCCACCAGACTCTGATGGCAAGTTGACTTGAACCCATAGAGATAATACATAAATAGAGTAGGCCAGCCTGGGACGGTATCATGTAACTTTGCTTTCGTCTGCATTAGAATTTGGACTAACTTATTTTCTACTCACATGCATCTTCCAACGTATTTAAGACTGAAATGAGTTTGTCCAGAAGCGTATGCAAAAAGAAAAAAAGTTGCATGATACCATCCCTGTACTTAAGTGAGCCCGTTGCCTCGATAGAAAAAGACGCAAAACCGAAGTTCCCTACCTATAATATATATCTTAAGCTTGCACTGATGATTGGCTCTGGCCTGTGGCTCTGAACTTAGGAGCTAGGAGAGTAAGTATAGGACTGCTAGAAGTCTATAGGACACTAGGTTACTTTGCAGTACTAGCCCGCAGATGCAAATAGTTAAATAGTTTATTCATGTTTCAAGTTAAAACTTTCAACTAAAAAAAGTACAAGATGTCTGGTAGTTATCAGTTGTCAAATTTGGCATAATTTTTACATCTATTTGATGTCAGTTCTCAAATGGTTTTGTGGGTAACTTACTCATCAACAGAAAATCTTTGTATTCTATTGAATCCCTTGTTTATATATCATTATATTTTATACTTCAGATTTCAACACTTTGGAGAAATTTAATTCTTTATTATTGAATGACAATGGAAAATCAAACCACTTGTTTTCAATCCTTGGAAGTTAATTTCACATGGACCATACAGAATTTACATCTTTGCCCTCAAGTGGAAGGTGAAGCTCTTAAGTCAAATGTACTATTTCAATTTTCTTTATGAATTATTTAGTTATAGTTTAAATAATTGTTTCCTACCTCGGGCGTTTTTGAACGTCTGGTGCGCCCTTGGTAGGAACAATGGAATTCGCATTTTGCCACTAATGGGCATCAGGCCAGGGTGATCACAACGGTCCCTCAAGCCCAGTAGTCGCTTCTCAGAGAGATGCACATTATTGACGAAAACTAGTATTTTTCATGTTTTAAACACATTTGCTTACATCTACTTCCAGGTGTTTTCAGCGCCGGATGAAACTGAGTCTCAGTGGCAGTTATGGCTGTATCCTCATGGTGATGAAGAAACGACAAAGGATTATTTATCCATTTATCTTTATTCTATTTCAAAAACGAAACTTACTAATATAACTGCTTCTTATACAATTGAAATGCAAAGTAATAGTGGTATATGTTTGCACACACGTAAGGCTTGCAATAATTTTGTAAAAAAAAATTCTCTAACAGGGTTTGGTTATAAAAAGTTCTTGGAAAGGTATGCAATTAAGAATCTTTTCGATAATATTTTGGTTGTTAAATGTTGGGTGAAGTGGGGATCAGGTATAACTCAGAATAACTTAGTTGTTATCATGGATAAAAAAAAAATGAATACTTGCAAAAAATTCGATTCTCTGATTAGTTTGTCACATGGTTTAGAAAAAATCATGCATGAAGGAAGCCACAGTGACGTTAGTCTTGTAGCTAAAGATGGAACCGAGTTTTTAGCACACAAATGCATTCTTGTAGCATTTAGTTCTGTTTTTATGGCTATGTTCGAGCATCACATGAAAGAGAACCAAGAGTCAGTTGTTACAATTGAAGATTTGAGCCCGGATACCGTTAAATCTATGTTGGAGTTTGTTTACACAAGTAACTTGAACACAGAAAATTGCGATATGGTCGAGTTATTAATTGCTGCAAACAAGTATGACCTTGAGATCTTGAAGACTATGTGCGAACATGAACTCATAAAACAACTGAATGTCGACAATGCAGCAAATACGTTGTTATTAGCCGATCGACATGATGCTAAGTTTTTAAAGACACATACTCTTAAATTCATAGTGTCACATATGCAAAGTATTATTGACAATGGGTCTTTAAAATTGTTAGAAACTGCAGATCCGCATCTTTTTCAAGATATTCTTAAGGTTGTGTCGACTAAGTGATGTTTATTAGCTGCTTCATCATTGTTGCGTATTTGTTAAGAATGTTACTTTATATCATTCACTGTGTATTTTTGTAATGGAGGTTGAAAATATTTAGTGTCATACGTATTGTAGTAAAATAATTTTGCCTTGGATGAAAGAAATTTGGTAATAGACTTTAATTTTCTTAAATTTGTATATGGAAAATTTTAATTTCAATCCAACGACGTAATTGTTTGTTATCTTATTTTGTAAATATCCTTTAGCTTCATACAAGAACCAGAGATCAGATTTTCAAACTAAAAAGAGGAGAGAGACTGAGAGAGAGCGCCTGTAAATTACAAATGCTTTGAATATGAAGCATCGTAATCGTGGATATCACTTGTGGTGATGGACTTTTTCTCTTTAAAAAACTAAAAAAAGCTCAAGCTCCCACCTCAAAGCAAAACTCAAACTCGATATCTCATCTCCGCTCAAACAGCAAGCGAGCCTGTACTCCGGAAACCTTGTCGACGACCCAAATATGTACCCTATACCAAAGCCGAGCAAACGAGCTCAAGTTCAAGTTCGGAATATAAGAATGTTTATGGCGCGCGAAAGTCGTCGTTCCCGGCATTGTTGTGTGTACATACTTGAATACAAGCCGGTATTACTTATCCAAGCTCACGACGCTCACGATGGACCAAACAGTAGACTGTGCATATATATACAGCGCAGCGCCGCTCCTCTCCTCCGCCGCATGAAAAAAAAAAAAAAAAAAAATCGCGCTACTCTTGCGAGAAGGAGTTCACCCGCACCGCACGGTAGCCGGGTCATGCAAGTCAAATTCTCTCTGTCTCTATATACTCCAAAATGCTCAGTTGCTCACGCTTGTAAGTACTTAAATATATTTATACGTCTGCATGGTCATACATACGTTTTAAAGAGTATTATTACAACGTGTGAGTGAGCGGATGAAATATGATTCCGCGGCTTGTATAATATGGTAGTTACACCTTATGCAGTGCACATACGGTAGTGACAAGGCGCTGTTGCACCACCGCCGAGTCAAATGCACGCCTTGGCCATTTCTCTCTCTCTCTCTCTGCTCCCTTGGGTGAGATTAATCGTCGGTCCTGCTTTTGGTCCAGGAAGAACGGGAGATACGCCGGGCGAGTTTTGTGAATAATTGCTGTGCAGAGTCCAGAGGATCGCTGGGGGCTGTTTTGTTTTGGCTTTGCGAATTTTAGATGGCCATTTGCCCTATACGTGCCATGGGAACACGGGTTTTTCTATAGCCATTGTTCGCGTCTCGGGGGACGTTTTTGATAGCTACAAAATATTCCAGCCTGCGGTAGTTGCTTCTGTGTTTTTCGGGCTTCAACAACTTTGATTTATTATTTTGCACCATACATGGCTTATTGCGTGATTCAAAATTTGATACTTATCATCGTTTCTAGAAGCTTTTTTTTGTAGACCGTTTTTTTAGAAAACTCGTTACCCAAAAATTTTAAATGCCGATAGTAGTACAGTACGTGTACGTCGTTTAAAAATTCGAACATTGTGTTAATCGTTATCATATTCATCCATGAAAAATAAAATAAAACATCAAGGGCAACCAAAAGACAAACGAAACACGCGTTGCAGAGCAGCTCAATCGAATATCGACCAGGCCCATTTTGCGACGATCGATCGGTTCGACCCCACCACCCCTTTACTGCTTACTCAAACCCTCATATCTGCAAGTATATCCACATTCTTCCGCACCCACGGTAATCGAGTGCGCCTCGACATTGCGCTGCAAAAGGAGAAAAAAAATCCCCTCGAACTTTCGTAGGTACGTATATGATACAACACCACGGCAAAGGCAAGATGGAAACGTCCGCGCGACCGTAGCGGAATATATAAAATATACATCGGTAACCCGCAAATACATACGATGTACGTATATATATTGTACGTACGTTTCAAGGGGGGGTGAGGTTTATAGATAGTGCACTCCGATTCGCCGCGGCACACTTTCGATCTCAACAACAACGGCTGCAGCAGCAGCATGCAACTTTTTTCCCCCCGATCGTAAATAAGCACGTCGTGTATAGGTATGCATACGCATGAGGCGGGGGGGGGGGGGGGGGTAAAAAAACCGGCTCGAAAAAGAAAGGCCCCCGC
>JAPYYV010006605.1:0-13458 GCA_030522625.1 Copidosoma aretas | reverse complement strand
AAAATCGGCTCGAAAAAGAAAGGCCCCCGCGAGTATTATATATGTATATGCGTCGATGATGATAATCGGCGTCTATATTTCGTTTTTTGATATGCATATAATACCTCGGTGAATTTCTGGAATGCCGATCTGTGAACGAGGCGCGCATGCATCAGAGGATTATACGTACACGCGGCCCGCGCGAGGTGGGGTGAATATACGAGAGGACCACCTCTGTACTTTTTTTTTTTTTTTTTCTTCCATCGTCTCGCGGGTCGGGAATCGCTGCAGCACGTGCAGGCTCATATTATGCACATGTATATACACATAGGTGTGGGCGTTGTTCCCGCGAGGCCGACCACCGGTTTTTTTTCGCTCGCGATTTATTATATGAGCGTACGAGCGCGCGCGTTCGCGGCCTGGATATTCATACACGCGCGCGAGTGTGTTAAGGGTATGCGCGGTGAGCAAACGCTGTTTATTCCCCCCCTTTTTTTTTCATTTGCATTTCGTAGCTGCCGATCTGTGCAGGGGGAGAGAGTACTTTATTTTCTTTGTCCTTTTGCTGCGGAGATCGGTGTACCGAGGAGAGAGAGAGAGAGAGGGCCATTGTGTAATGGCTCGGTTTCAGTTAATTGTATATGGGTGTGTGTATATGCACTGGCTCGCGCGGCTTTTATTTACTTGTACGTACTTTCGTTCTCTCAAGATTCGTTCGTGTTGTTAATGTGCGTACACGCGGGTGAACGTTTGGGGGGGAAAAAAAAAACCGGAACGGTGACACACGCTCGATCGGCAGATAATGCTTTTGTTCATTCATGGTTTGTCAATAGAAATCGTTGCCTGCTTGAATTTTATAGTTTTTTTTTAATGCTTCTGTTCATTCGCGCATTTGCAACAGTGTGAAAATCGTCATCGTTGCCGAGTGTAACTGCAGTTAATTTAATTTGAAATTCGCATTTTCTTTTCCCAACGTTTGATCTTGACTACTTGTGACGGCAAAGAAGCCACGAATCTCACTTCTTCGTTTGCGGTTCTCGAACGGGATGCCTCCCAAATTTCGTCGCGACAGCTGGCGTTTAAATTACGTTGTCAAGATGAGAATTTATCATCGATTCGGGAGTGTCTCAATGGCCCGCCCGTATGTGACGCGAGGCGGGATTGAGCCAAAGTCTCGCTCGATCGACTTTTTAGAAAACCGAGCGATGATGCTTTGGTTTTTTTTGTGTGTAAAGTACAATCGCGTCTTATTGAAATTGCAGGAGGAAGCCTTGTATTGTGTTTATTATGTGTGTGTGTTCTCAATTTTTTGCTTTGCTTTTGTGTATTGTGGAATCTCTTGTATTCAATGCGAAGGTGTCGGCTACTAGGCTCAATATTTTGTTTTCTAGTAACTTGCGAGATATGAGTATGCGTCAAAGAATAATAAATTTGGTTTCCTACAGCCCATATCTTGATTCGCTTATAAATTAATTAACTCGTTGATTGGTTTGAAATTCAAAAAAAAATGTCTTCATTAACTTTAACCACAGATAAAAATTATGTACGAATGAAACATTGCTTAGATTGATTGAATAATATTTGTATGTTTGAATGTAAATGGAAATATTTTTAAGCACTTATGCTGAAGTGAAAATTTTAATCTTGAGTTGAAAAAAAATGTGTGCAGCACTTGAAAAATCGTATTATAAACCAAATAAAAAACGACATACAAATATGTCTCTCTTGTAACGAGATTGCAGAAAACAAAAGAGCGATAATTTGAAAAGTAAATAAAACCGTTTATCATGATATTATACTGATGGATATGTACAAACACGCGACGCCTTCTAGTGCAGCAACAAAAATATGTGTGAGAGCTCTTAGCCAATTTTCGGCTCCTAATTTATTATAACTTTATCATTGTTGATCGGTATAGGGTGGTGAAACTGTCCACAGGCAACTGATGCGAGCACGAGTGGTCAGCGCAGGATTGGAGAATTTGGAGATAAAGGGGACAAAGTAGCGACGAGACAAAATAATCCTTTTCAATAAAGAAATTCACCGAATCGCTCAACTCATACGAGTACAATGACTGTTTATATGTTACGCAATAATTTAATAGTCATGCGAGTGTGCCTTTCACATCAAACTTTTATCATAAAAAAACCCAAAGTTATACTCAAGGCAAAAGTTGGATGGTGATAAGTACAAGGTCCTGCCATGCCGCTGAGGACTTGGCTTGAGTTGGCTCTCGCCGCTAAGCCGCACAACGGATCTCCTCTCGGGCTCGGGCATTGGCGGCATTGGCGCTGGCGCATTCTCGGCAGGCAGCGGCGGCAGAGATCTCGGCGTCTCGCGACCTTCTTTCAGTCCTCCGTCAAAGACGTTTATCAGCCGTGGTCTTTTATTTTGTAAGTATATGAGTTTATAACACATATTATTATGGTATTTGATATCCACAAAAAAAATGTATTGATGTCCCGAATAGCCCGATCGTTGAGTGCAAATAGCCGTTAGATTATAATATCAATATTTAGTTATAACCTCCTTTGTCCTTTCCTATATACAGCCACGTTCTGAACAAAACTGTGTATAACCATTATCATCAGTAGCATCTCACTAGCATCTCTCTTTGAGTAACCTGTATATTATAATGGGAGGCAAAAGACAAAATATGCAATATGCAAATTTTCTTTATTACATAGTCATGTATGGCAATATACGAGTATCTTAGAAATTTTTAGTTGAAAGATTAAGTACTTCTTGAACTACGTATTTGAAGAAAAATTTTGCTACCACAAACACCACAAGTATAAAAGTTTGGCTATATGATCATACGTTGGGTTGTGGCAATATCAAATCCAAAAAAATTCTGGTCTAGCTTTTGTAATTATTTTAAAGATATGTACATAATTATTAAATTTTATTCAGTGTTCAAAGAAAGGTTGTAATAGTGGATGTGTTTGTCTTACTCTTCTCTACGTAGAATTCCAGGGCAACCAATACATTTAATAAACTCTGAAATTCCGATCTCACCTTTGACAGATTTACTTGGTAATTTCATTTGGTCAGCTGAGTCAACTCTGGATTTCTTATAGCAATAACAAACATACATTACCACTTTTAACAGCCCTGGGCTGACTAAAGCTGACCAGGAGTAATATACCAAACAATTTTAATGCTGATCAACGAAATATATTATAATGCATTAGATATTTTCGATATTTTGTATTTTCCAACTCCTTTTAATACGGTATACTTTTATAATTAGTCATAAATTTACGTTTATTTCAGAAGCTGAAGTCCATTATTTGCAAAGCCTTCAATAAATTTGCAATTGTTACATCTTCAATCAAAAGGTGAAACTTATTGTATTCTGTGGGTAATTGTATCTTAGTATTACTTTACTTTCATGACTTTTTTAAAGAGGATCAATTAAAGTGCAAGTTTATTCATCATATTCTTTATCTGTTTGTATAAATAAGAAAAATCGAGTCATAACAAAATAACAAAATTCATTTATTTTTAAGATAATGTCTTGTGAAATAACTTTGTCCACAAAATTTTTACATTTATTTTTTGTGATTTGATAGCAAAGTACTTGCAAGTTTAATCCGTGATTATAACTATTTGACAAAACTTTAAATGATGGAATAAATGTAAATATGGGACTTACCAGTGGACTTACTCATCAGATAGTCGCAAGTTGCATGTAAAAAAAATCATTCAACGATATTTCATGTGTTCAATAAAATCAAATATGTTTCAGATTCTAATTTGTAAAAATTTTCATCGCATCGAATAATGATAGAAAATGAAACTACCTGTATTCAATCTTTTGAAACAACCTTTACGTGGACCATACAAAATTTTCATCTGTACCCTAATATAACAAAACTTCAGTCACAGGTTTGTTCATAATTTTGTTTAACTTGTTGATAATCATATTTTGTACCATTTCAATTTGCAGACAGAAGATTAATTGTTTAATTTCTGACATTGTTTTTGGCAATAAAATTAATTATTTTATTAATACTTATTGATAAAAAATTTAATATTAAAAAATTCACTGAAGTAGTTTGTTTTTTAAATCTTTCAAATAGTAGTTTTCATGACTGGTGGCGCATATCTACCGGGACAATACAATTGCCTAGAGAACCTGCGAAGCAGGACCGAAGGGTCATTTGTGTCTGCCCTTGTTGAATGCTGCCACAGGTGCAAAAGTTCACGCAAGTCGTACTTTGCGCTCTAGGTACGAAAACTAATTTTTTATTCGTTCACTTTCAGACATTTTCAGCACCAGATGACACTAAAACTAAGTGGAAGCTGAATCTGCACCCTTATGGTTATGATTCAACATCAGAGTCAGAAGGTTACATATCTCTTTGGCTTTATTGTGTTCAGAAAAAAGAGAAATTGGCTCTTTTTTATAATTTTGAAATACAAACTGTGGATGGGAAATGTTTGAAAAAATATGAAACCTACCAAGATGGTATACTTGGTATTCCACCAACAGATCAAATCAAGTTTATAAAACGAGATGAACTTAAAAATCTTCTTGACGATATTTTAATTGTTAAATGTTGGGTAAAGTGGGGATCAGGTGAAGTTGCTCATAGTGAGAAAATAACTCTTCCTAAACATGATGATTTAAATAAACTATCAAATGATTTAAAAAAAATAATGGAGATACCTGATCTCAGTGACATTACTCTTGTAACTAAAGATAGTATTAAGATCCCTGCTCATAGGTGCATTCTTGCAGCACGTAGTTCTGTTTTTGCAGCAATGTTCAAACATGGAATGAAGGAAAATAAAGAGTTAATTGTAGAAATTGAGGATTTGAGTGCAAGTACTATTCAATCCATGCTACATTTTATTTACACTGGTAAATTTGATAAAGAAATAAGCAAGATTGAAGACGTACTAGCTGCAGCTAATAAGTATGATCTTGAAAACTTGAAGACTTGCTGCGAGTCACTACTTTTTAATAAATTAAATATTGAAAATGTAGCTAACTACTTATTACTGGCCAATTTGCATGATGCCCAATCTTTGAAATCGAGATCCCTCAACTTCATAGTGTTGCATATTAAAAATCTTATTGACACTGAGGCTTTCAAAGTGATAGAAACCAGTGACCCTTTACTTTTGAAAGACATTCTTAAAGTTATGTCAAATAAATATTGTTAATTTCTGATTTTATATTAAATTACTGCATCATAATCTAATTAGAATTACAGCTATCACAAAAAAAAATTTTATTTTATAGCATCATAATTATGCTAATATATAGGTTTTAAGTTTTATTAATGCAATGAAAAAGGTTTTTGTATGTTATATAAAATGTTAACAAATAAAAACAAGTTTACTCTTTCATATAAAAATTCCAACTGAGCAACGCTATTTTTTCTGTACCTTTCCGATAGTATATATATATATTAAAATATCAAACTCAAGCAAATTAAGTGTGTTGTACAAACTTTTGAATTGTTGAATTCAACTTAAAATATACTTAATATGAATAGAGCTATTTAGGAGTATATTTAATATACCGATCGCATACAGAAATTCTTTGTGGGTTGTCACGGATTGTTTTTCATTAGATTATCGTGACGGTTTTTCATTGAACTATTCACACTCGAATTATTCCACTAATTTCTCAACATTCGTATTCATAAGGGGGAGAGAGCTTCTTGGGTAAATCTTGGGTACTTGTATACAGATACTTAATTTATACGCAAAATTTTCACAAGAACATTCAACTTTCATTTGGTTGTGGACCGTTTGACTCCTGTACTCTGTTGTATGGGAGTACGACCAATCAGATCTATATCATCCCAGTGCGTTCATCAGGTGAATCAGGTCGTTACCAATCCTATTCGACTTCATTCCGATACGTGTAATTTCGGCCCAAGGTACATACAGAGTACACACATAGATCACAAGTACTTACAATGATGCGAGTTATAAGTTTTGTGTAACTGACCGAAAAATATTATAAAACTTTGATCATTTCATTTCCGCAAGTGTAATGTTTTCATCGTAACTTAATCGTTGGACATCACTCCAGCGCCAACCGTTACATAGGATTCTTGAAAAATAAGTACGCTTAACCCAAATGTTTTCCGTAAATTTTAACATACCCTATGTTTATAACTTTATTATCGGGATGGAAACTGTTTACAATGGGCAATGGGTGCAATCAATTACTTACGCAAAATAGTAAACTGTACATATTTTTCCTACCTTGGGCACTTTTGCAACCCTGGTACACCCTGGGTAGGAAAAATAGCATTCTCCACGCATGTGCATCCGGCCAGGGCCGTCCCAACGGTCCCTGGGGCGTTGCTTCGCAAGCGCCCTCTGGCCCAGGGACCGCCCTGGAGAGATGCACATTTGTGAAGAAAACTACTATTTAGTTGTATACAAAAGTAAAGCTTGAACTTTTTTATTTTTGTATTTAAAGAGTCTGCATGGTTAAAACTATTTGGTAAAACTATTCTGACAGATAAAATTCATTTTATGTATAACCCTTTCTATTTGCTTCATACTAATTGCCAATCTCCTCAAATCTTTTCGAATAACATTCAATTTTCTAAGTGTGATCATGCAGTATTTCAGGTTGTAGTAGTTGTTGTGAGAAATTCCTTTCATCGCATTAAATAATGATGGAAATTCAAACTACATGCATTCAAACCAGAGAAGTAAATTTAACATGGACGATAAAAAATTTGCATCTGTGCCCTCAAACACAAGGGGAAGTACTAAAGTCAAAGGTGGTATTTCCAGTCATATATTTAACTGTTTTTTATTTGTACTGTTATTGAGTTGGTTTATAATAATTTTCATATAATACCAGGATAAAGATTATTTTAATGCTAGGCAAAAACTTTGGTGTCAACATAATCAAAAATACTTTATTTTAAGTTTAAAACACTTTTTTTTTCCCCATTCACTTTTAGGTATTTTCAGCCCCTGATGAAACTGAAACTCAGTGGCAGATATATCTTTATCCTCGTGGTGATATTAAAGAAAAGTCAGAGGGCCACGTATCCCTTTATCTAAATTGTAGTTCAACAAACAGAAAAACGGTAGTTGCTCAGTTTAATATTAAAGTAGAAAATAAAGACGGTTTTTGTTTTAAGAATGTGGGGAAATGCCATAACTTTGTAATAACAGACAATGGAAAAAAAATAGGATGTGGTTTACCACAGTTTATGAAACAAAATGAACTTGAGAATCTTCTAGATAATATTTTAGTTCTAAAATGTTGGGTGAAGTGGTATAAAGATGTTATTAATGATAGTGAGTCAATAGTAACTTATACTAAGCCTGATCCCTCATATGAATTGACTAATGGTTTGAAAAAAGTAATGGATAATGGTAGTTACAGTGACATTGCCCTTGTGGCTGAAAATGGAATCAAGTTTTTGGCTCACAAGTGCATACTTGCTGCTCGTAGTTCCGTTTTTGCAGCAATGTTTGAACATAACATGAAGGAAAATAAAGAGGCAATTGTAGAAATCAGTGATTTAAATTCTAATACTCTCAAGTCTATGTTGGAGTTTATTTATACATGTAGATTTGATAAAGAACAGTATAATATCGAGGATTTGTTATTTGCTGCAGATAAATATGACCTTGAGGTCTTGAAGACTATGTGCGAACAAGGACTCATTGAGCAACTATCAATTGATAATGCAGCCAAATACTTGTTATTGGCAAATCGTCATGATTCCAAACTTCTAAAAGCACAATCACTCAACTATATAATAAAACATATGAAACAAATTGTTGCCAATGAGTCTTTGAAAATATTAGAAAACTCTGATCCGCACCTTTTTCAAGATATTCTTGAACATATGTCGAAAAAATAGTGTTTATTGTAACTGCATTAGTTGATAAGTTTACAGCTTTTAAATCTTGTAGCATTTTTGTCATAACAGTAAGATCATTAATTGTTTATATGTATAACTGTAATGAAGAAAATTTCGTGTAAGGTAGTAATTATTAAAAATTTATCTTTTTAGATTAAACCAAGTATTTCTTTTACAACTATAATGACTAGTTTTCATGTTAATTTTTCCCACTTGATAGTTAATAATAGCTAGTGCTGTAAGACTTATACATAATAAGCGTCACACTTTTAACAGAGTATTTTTATTAATTTGCAGATTAGTTTATTTTTTCACATATAATTTCAAAATAACTCAAAGCAATATTTTATTTGCTTGACATGTTTGAAATAAGTACATTTCAAAATTTTTATACATTTTGTATCAGTCAGTTCAATCCATAGAGACATCAGGAGACATAATGAATCTTTATTCCTCTCTGGTTTAATTAAGTACCAAGCCGGAACTCGAGTTTTACAAACTTTTTCCAATCGGATTGTCAAATTTTCTTCATTAAGTATAAATAACATTTTCAGACGTTTATGCCATAGGGTAGATTACACCTATGACACGTGTCGTGTAAAAGTACAAATTTCCTTTCCATGGGCATGCGCGGGAAGGAGGCCCCAGTGACCAGTCACTCCATATCCAGTCAGGCCCCTCGCCCCTCGCCCCTCACCAGAAACTTTAAAGTCCCGAAACGCAATCGAATGCGGTTATGTGAATATCATAGGGCTCTGAGCGCCGCTGAGCCTCAAATCTAAAAGTTATCCATCCAGACTTTCCGGAGTCTTTGTACATATTCAGTGTATTGTTGTGTTGTGTCAGTGTCGTGTCTCGTCTAACTACTCTGTTCAACTCTCCTTTCGAATACGTTTGGATCCTTAATCCTTTCTTGTTTCATCGACCACTGCTGTTTATTTTGTAAGTATGTACATACTTTCTGTATCGTAAAGATAATCATAATACAAATATTTGTTGGTCTCTCGATACGGTATGCATCAGGTGCAAACGGCCAGTATCGTTGAATTATAATGTAACCTTTTTTTTTCTTATACTGTTATTCAAAAAACAACCGCATGAAAATTCCATGATGGAATTCGCATACCTCCGTAAGGTGGCGCTCGCAATCACGGAGAAGGTGAAAGCGGCAATATTTGAATGTAGGAAAACTGTTCTTTAATAATAGACCCTGAATGAATGCATGAAAAAACAAACGATGTAAATTTTACCATTATTATTGTCGACATTCATTTTTCATTTCTTTGTACTATTCTATATTTATAAATAGTGTGATGGAAAGTATCACATCTAAGGTGATTCAGAATGAAACCCAAAATATAATAAAATACATAATGTATGAATGAACACACAAAGTAAGTTTACAAACTCAATTATGAGAGATAGATATTTGGTATCATGTAAAAATTACATGGGCTGAATCTCATTGCATCGAATCTGACTGCAAATCGATATGGCCTTCCAAAATTTTACGGTTTCCTTATGCCAACAAGTCACTGAAATATTTTTCTTTGCTATAGCAGCTAATATAGAATTAAAATTTGTTGCGGGTACTTTTTTAAATTTAAATCAGTTGTTTTTGCGTGCATTTTTTGTTTATAAGTGAGTGCACCAGACTATATTCAGTGAAATCATTTTTAATAATCTTTTAAAGGAATGTTTTATAAAATAGCTGAATTAATACAAATAGCAAAATACTTTCAAGTACAGAATTATTTTACAACTGTTTGACAAACCCCCTTTGATAGATAAAATTGTATTCATTAACTTATGTAAAAATCTAAATTTTCATCTCATCACAAATAATGTTTAATCATATATTATGTTTCAGATTCCAAAAGTTGTGAAAACTTTTTCCATTTCATTGTTTAGCAATGGAAAACGATATCAAAACCTGTATTCGAACTTTTGAAACAAATTTCACATGGACGATACAAAATTTTCATCTGTACCCTAAAATGAGTGGTCATAGACTCGATTCAAAGGTTTGTTAGCAAATCTTTTTAATTAATTTATTTTTAATTTGTAGTATTTTTAGTGGCGTTTTTTTTTTTTTAAATCTGAAGTATAAAATATTTGTTTACTGTTTCTTTTTAGGTATTTTCAGCACCAGATGACACTGAAGTTCAGTGGCAGTTGCAGTTGTATCCTCATGGTCCAAGTTCATATACAAATAAAGAGTCAGACGGTTACTTATCTCTTATTTTACATTACATTTCGACATCACATAAAAAATCGGCTCTTTTTTATGAAATCGAAATAAATAGTAAAGACGGTACGTGTTTAAAAGAATATAAAGCATTCCAAGATGGTATAGCAGGCGCTACATTGACAGATCAAATACAGTTTATAAAACGAGACGAACTTGCAAATCTTTTAGATGATATGTTGATTGTTAAATGTTGGGTAAAGTGGGGATCAGGTGCTATCGCTGACAGTAAAAAATTTACTCGTTCTGGACCAGATAATTTACTTGAACTATCAAACGATTTGAAAAAAATATTGGAGGGACGTGGTCTCACTGACATTATTCTTATAACCGAGGATGATGCTAAGATCCCTGCTCATCAGTGCATTCTCGCGGCACGTAGTTCTGTTTTTGCAGCAATGTTTGAACACGAAATGAAGGAAAGTAAAGAGTCGATTGTAGAAATTAAAGATTTGAGTGCAAATACTGTCAAAGCAATGTTACATTTTATTTACACAAGCGAATTCGATAAAGGGGAAAGCAAGATTGAAGACCTACTGGCTGCAGCTGATAAGTATGATCTTAAAAACTTGAAAACTTGGTGTGAATCACAACTCATTGATGGATTAAATGTTGAAAATGCAGCTCAGTGCTTAGTTTTGTCGGATCAACATGCTGCTGAATCTTTAAAAACCGAGTCTCTGAACTTTATAGTGTCCCATATGAATAGTATTATTGAGAATGGGTCTTTGAAAATATTGGAAAGCACCGACCCGCATCTTTTTCAAGATATTCTTAAGGTTATTTCGAGTAAATTTAGTTCATTCGCTGCCTAATCATGGTCGCATCGTTTGATAAGTTTATTTTGTACTTTATAGCAAGCATTTTTGTAACAAAGGTACGGATTATCAATTCGTCGTGCGTATTTCTGCAATAAGTCATTGACAAGAATTTATTTTTCAGATTCAAAAATAAAACTGTGGGTGTATTTTATGCAACTGTGTTATCACTCGAATTTTCACGTCGATTTTCCAATCCAACACGATGTTTCCACTCTTGCAACGGTGTATCCTTTTCAATGTTCAATCTTTGACACTCCAGCGAAATCCAAACTTCATTCCTGTCTTCCAAGAAAGAGCCTGTACTCCCAAAGTGCTGCCTTATCAATGACTCAAATCGCACCCGAACCAAATTCCCATGCAGTTTAAAATATCGTCGTTCTACTATATATCTTAGCAACATGCACCCAGGAATTATCGGCTCGCGTTAAATTTCCTGCTCGTCGTCGGCCTTGAACTATCGTCGTAAATTCGCGCATGCATAAATTTGCGAGCGCAGGCGTGCGCGACCTTGAAAATTTGCAAAAGCCCTCGCGTACAGCGTACATTGTCATACATGCCTGCACGGCACGTGATATACACCCGCTCTTAAAAGTCGCGCGGAAGATGCTACCGTAGCGATTCTTTTTCCGAGAATATCTCGCGGCGGCGACGTTCGAAGGTCCGCCGAACAACAGCAGCTCGGGCGAAGCGATGGCGTTCGAGAGCGAAATAGCGCGGCTTAATTTACGGTCACCGTAAATTTTACCCCCCCCCCCCCTGCCCCAGCACCACCCCCTCGTCCGCCCCTTTTTCTTTCTCCTTAGCGCGTACGACGCTTATATTTTCGACTTTCAAACGACTTTTTAAGCAGTTCGGCAATTTCTCCGGCCCGTTGAACATCGTAACGAGATATTCCGAGGGTGCGCTACCCCGTGCGTCATTATACTTTTTCGATGGCCTCGGTTTTGATTGACCGCCGAGGCTCGAACGGCAATGTCGGAGGAGTGCGCGGATGAAAGTTGAGCTGCGAGTCGTTCGGGTGAATTATCGTTTTTGAAATGGAAAAGGCCACCGTTTGCCAGGAGATCATCGTTTTTTTTTTTAATGATAAATAATAACTATTCAACGATTATTGTTAGTACTCACGATGTACCTGTACACTATTAAGCGGTAGAATAATACGTGCGGCCAGCTGGTGAACTTACCTGAAACAGAAGAGAGAAAAAAACATCCATTAGTTTCACGCGGGCATTGCATAAAATGTTATAGATTGTAATGTGCAATTATCATACGCAACGCAGCTCAAAAGCGTGCAAAGCGGTAAACCGAACGAAAGCTCCTCGATCGCGCGCTCCGGGCGAAAAACCGTATAATCGTCCCGTGAAAGCCTACAATCCAGCAAAGCGAGTCGTGCAAACTTCCAATCAACCTTTTGAAACACAACAGCCGACCTTTCGCTCGAATCGCACAAAATATAATGACAAGACGTTGTCGATAAATCCTCCACGTAAACAAAGAACCCCCCCCGCGTATCGCCGATCAGCCGTAAATCCTCCCCCGATCGCTTCCTCGCGAAAGCTTCCGTATATATTATACGCGAACGGGACGAGAAAGCTCGTAAAGTATCTCTATTAGCGGAGCTCGGACGGCCGCCGAAAGTCGGCTCGAGTTTCCTCTCTCTCTCTCCATATAATACACAGCAGGACCCGGACAAAGAGTGAGCGCCTCTTCTTTTTCCACACATACTTTTCATACGTAACGCCCGGTGGGGGGGCCGGCCCCCGCCCCCCCCCCCCCGTCTCGGCGCGCGGCGCGGCCCTGTTCTTTTTTTGCCCCCCCCCCCCCCCCCCCCCGCGATCGTGACACGTCGTACGAACGTGAAAATAGAGTGAAGACCGGGTTCAATACGAAAGTCAAAGTTTTGAATAGGAGGACGGACACGCGGGCGTGTAGAAAGTCGCGGAAGAGCACGCGCGCGACCCCCGCGAGCGTCATATTATATACGTGTATCCGCACGAACTTGCGGGCCGAGTCTGAAGAAATACCGAGCCGCTGTTTTTTTTCGCTCTCTTTTGGACCTCCTCGCGGTTCACGTCCTCGATGTGTGTTCGGATTAGGGGACGGATGTACAGAGAAATCGGAGCGCGTGCCCTTTTCTGCCTTTCCTTGCCTCGCGTCTGGTGGTATATTTTTATCATTTCACGATACGCCTCGACCATTCGTGCATTCATACTAATAGCAGAGCGCGTATTATTAGTACAGGCGGCTTGGTACGATAAAACTCGAGGAGACGTAGAACGAGAAACAACAACAAAAATGGCACGATTACGGGCAAGATCCGGGCCATTGTTCGCGAGCCGCGATGCAAGGCAATGAAAAAGAAAAGCCGATCGGCGATGGCCCAACGACGACGAACTCGACGAACGCGCGCGTCGCTCCGGCCCGAACTGTCGGCCTGTAACACATCAACAATACTCTTCATCGTTACGCGCGCACTCGTTTTTTTTTTTTTTTTTTATAGTGGGAAGGAGGGAAATCTTCTAAAGACGCCTCTACGTGCACACATGGC
>JAPYYV010006604.1:0-14159 GCA_030522625.1 Copidosoma aretas | reverse complement strand
AACTAAAATGTTTTCGGCTTTACAACATATACTATACATAGTTACATACATATCAGTACATCGTCACCTTTCCATACTATTTACAACATTATTATTATTACAAATTCAACAGAGGTGAGTCATTTAAATCCAGTTGACAGTTAAGTAACCGGCTTGTGTCTTTCAAATTATTAATCTTAGCTGTTTCTAAGGAATCTAATAATTTGCCTTTAGAGGCTATATACAAAACTTTAAAATCACGATTAAAATTATATATAATCTAACAGATGAGATGAATAATTGGATTTATCCGTCCCACTGACAAGGGCCTTATTATGTTCTTTTAAACGTTTAGCGAAAGACCTACCCGTTTGTCCTATATATTTTTTGTCGCAAGACCCACATTGCTAGCTATATACACCAGACTTTTCTGACTTTAGTGTTTGACTTTTATTATTTTTAATTTTTTTTTGTAAGCTTTTCTGTGTTTTAAATGCAATACTCAATCCGTATGATTTTAGCCTTTTTGTCAACAAATTAGAAATATCCCCAAAAATGTACAAGTATGAAAAAATTTTTTATCTGTATATACTAATGGATAAACATTTTTAATTGGAATTTTATATTTTACTTTTTTAACAATTCCATCTATTAAATTTTGATCGTATCCGTTATTTTTAGCTAATTGCTTCATAATCTTTAATTCTTTTGTATAATTATTCTGTGACTTAATCAAAAGTTGAAATCGTTAATAAAACTATTTTTCATTGGTGAGACTCGACAGTTTTTTCTAAATTGTCATTACATTATATGAGTGATATTATACAATATATGCTTAGCATTGTCATGACAAAACTAAGTAAGCCTGTCCACACCAGCTTATAATCTAAAGCGATCCTTGCCAGTTTCTTCTGTTTTGATTAATTTTTTTTGGAAAGACAAGACAGAAAATCGGAAGATTAGGAAAACGTTAGTATGACAAAATGATGACAAACTTCTATTGTCAAGATGACTTGCAGTTGTCAGTGCCAAAATGCTGTTACATATGAAAATTACAAGCTGAAAATTTAGGTTCGTCATTATTTTCCCAACTTCACGATTCCAAATACCTTAGTTTTTCTTAAAGGCACAATTTTTTATTTTTTGCTTAGTTTTTCTAAAAACTATGAAATTTTGACTAGCGACCGGGATACTGGGACAAATTGTCAAAAACTCGGGAATGCCCGGTAAACCGGGGTGTCTGGTCACCCTAGCCAGAGGAATTTCTGTTGGCAGGTTGGCTGCCATCAGCACGCAGAGGTACCATGGTTACAAATACAGGTCACAGATTGTAAAGCATAAAAACAAAGGACGGACATTTTCCCGACTACAATTAATATTGTTTTGTGGTGCATGACAAAAGTATATATTTATTATGAGGAAATAAGCAAAAAATTTTCTACAAGCAAAGATTGCTCTTATATTCAATTAAGAAAGCCACTTTGCACAGAATGAAGAAAAACTCATTCTTTATTTTCAAAGTCATTTAGTCCATTCATACTGATAAAAAAACTGGGAAAACATTTTAAAAACAATAAAAAAATTTCTCTATCTTAAGAAAATTAAAGAACTTTTTGTTCTTGACATTAAAGGGTTTTGTGGTCCTGAAAAGGACCAATCGCTTTCAAGTCAGGTCATCCGTGATTATTCAGTATGTATGACAATGTTTCGTTTCGATGGCGATACAAGGTCGACGCAAATAACTTTCTCTACTTAATCGTCGTCGTCATAAATAAAAACTACTTGGAGAGTAGAGGCATACAATTTTTTATTAATTAATGAGTTTGTCAATATTTCGTTGATAAAGCAACCTTATCAGCACCTGTATAGTTGACAAAAAAAAACTAATCGAAACAAAAAAGTGCACGAATATAGCTATTGCAAGCAATTCATGTTACCAGGAATCCTGTGAGTGAAACAAGCACAAATAAATGGGACGCTAGCGATTTACAACATACAAGCCATTAGTTACACAATCAAGACAAGTATAGTCAATAAATCATTGCAATGAAAAGAAAAGACAATTGTTAAAGTGAGCATGCCGGCAGGCACCAAGCACAATAAACCAAGGTGAACAAAATCAATAGAGAGCGAACATAACACCAGAAAAAAAAAACATTAGGGATCTGACACGTTATCCGGAGCCGGAGCAAAACCAGAATGGGAGCATAAGCCACAAACCATGTATTTCAAGCGAGTGCGTTCTGGGAGCAAAGTACATAACCAGGAGCAAACGCCAGTGTAGCAATGCACGGCCCGAAACGCACTAGTACAGACTGACAATGCGAATCAAGTCAGTAGGCTCAGCAAGCAATATACCAACCATGGAAACAAACTCAGGCGTAATAACTTAAATTTTTTTTTTCGAGCTGCCATAAGAATGAGAAAACAAAAATTAAAGCTCAGAATCATTGAAATCTACAGTTGGTTTCCTGAGATATGACTAATTACGTACACACACATACGCGCACACACACACACAGGCAGACTTTTTCTAAAAATGGTATTTTATCATTTTAGACACTGTATAAAACATTTCTAACGAATTTCTACGAAAAATATTTTTTTTCTGATACAAAGCTTCCTCAATGAGGAAGCAATACAAATAAAAAAAAAATCACTCGATCAATCTATCAAATATTTATTCGGGATTTATTAGTTAAATTAAAAGGTACGTTCCTGTGTCGTAGGTTACTACCGGTACTGGGAGTTTGTGAGTTTGCGCACCTACTTGATTTCCATTGTTAATGGCGTAGGTGTGCTAACAGGGAGTGGGTTATTACGCCTGAGTTTGCTTCCATGGTTAGTATATTGCTTTCTTAGCCTACTAACTTGATTCGCATTGTCCGTGGTGTAGTAGTGCAGTTCGGGCTGTGCATTTCTATACTGGTGTTTGCTCCCAGAACGCATTCGCTTGAAATACATGGTCTGTAGCTTATGCTCCAATTCTGGTTTTGCTCCGGATAACGTGTCAGATCTCTGATGATTTTTGTTCTGGTTAGATATCCGCTCACTATTGATTTTTTCACTTTTGTGTATTGGAGCCTGTCGACATGCTAACGTCAACAATTGGCGTTCCTTTTTATTGTGATGTTTTATTATCTATATTTGTCTTGATTGTGGAACAAGTGGCTAATATATTTCAAATCGTGCACGTCCCATTTGTTTGTGCTTGTTGCACTCACAGGATTCCTGGTGAAATAAATTGTTTATATTAGCTATACATATGTACTTTTTTTTCCATTAGGTTTTTTTTGTGGAATATGCATATCTTGATGAGGTTGCTTTGTCAACGAAGTATTGAACAACTCATTTCGAAAAAAAAAAATTGTATGCCTCTACTCTTTAAGTAGTTTTTGTTTTTGAAGATAACGATAAGAATGACAGGGACAACAATGATGAAGACGACAATGCAAGATCAGTCATCGATCTTTCTAATGATAGTCACGACGACTAACCCTCATTAAACTAATTTGCGTCGACCTTGTATCGACAACGAAACGATACGTCGGCAGACCGACTGAATAAAGACATATGACCTGACTTAAAACCAGTCGGCCCTTTTCAAGGGCCACAAAACCTTTTAATGTCAAGAACAAAAATTTCTTGAATTTTCTAAAGATAAAAGAATTTTTTTTTTAAGTTTTTTTACAAGTATAAATGGACTAAATGTCTGAAAATATCTTTAAAAATATCTTAAAAGTTTTGTTGATGAAAAGAAATTAAAAATCCATGTTTTTTTTCGAGTTTAAGCGTATGACGTTTAAAATTTTTGTGGTCCTGAAAAGGTCCGATCTCTTATTCAATCAAACTTGATCATGCCATATACGTACACGGTTACAAGGTCTTTTAGAACGAAGACTGTGACACCAAAAAATATTCCTTGCTTGTCAAACCTTTAAGTCCATGGCAACCATACCACAGTGTTCCATCATCTTCCTTCTTTTACAACGATTCCGTCTTCGACGTATTTTTCCTTTTGTTTGAGGATAACTCTATTCACAGTACTTGCGCTTTCCCATTTTACTTGTTCTGTTGTGAGATCAGGAATAACTAAACTGTTGCTAACTCCACTAACTCATGTTATAATAGTTATAAAAGTAAAGGGGCATACATGTGCATACGAGAGGTAAGATATCCAATGCTTTTACAGGAGTGTAACAAGAGGAGATGGAATTTTTTCAAAAAACTTCGACTGAGCTGCAGAGAAGAAAATCCTTTAAAGCCTCATAAAAATGTTGCCCTCTAAATGTCTTACTATGCAGAGGGGGAAAATCGTACGTTGGTCTATAAAAGGCAGGCGCTACAGAATTTTTTTCCATCCCTTTGTAGTCAGCGATATGAACAAGAGCAACTTCAATGCAACGAGTGCAAGTTCACCATTCAAGATATTTCAGCGATGAGTGACGCAGAGTTCATGTAGTTCTTAATGAATTGGAGGCTGCAAGATCTCATCTTTGGCGGAAACCAAACAATAGTGCAAAGAGAAGAGGAAAAGCCAACAAAGGAAGATCAGAATGAGGGGATTGACATCGTCAGGTGGCTAAACCACAGTCATATCCAAAATCACCTCCACTTGATATAAGAACTGCATCAGCGTTAAACAAGACTTTGGAACGTAGTATGACAAAATTTTCTACCTTTCCTACTCCGTTTGAGTACCTTAAAGAAAAAATTAGACTTTTTGGAAATAGAAACAGTTGGCCCTTTACAGGGCCATAAAATGTTTAAATGCATGATTACATCCATACTATAATTTTATAACTAAAACATACAATTTTAAGAGGGCACTCGAAATCGAACTGAGGATCTTTCGATTTGCAGTCAAATGCTCTACCGCTAAGCTGTACCCTCAACTTGAGATATGTGTACATTTTTTGTGTTTACTAAAGATAAGTGGTCCTGAAAAGACTATTGCGTTAGTTGATAAGAGCCCCGACCAAACGTTCTTATCTGTGAGGTACAACTGATAACTTCTACCTCTCCAACACAACCTATTAAATTTTGTCAGTACTGTAATATTATAATATTATAGTTTATCATCATCACTAGTATCTTCTTATTCTGTGTGAAAATAAAACTTTTCGATACGTTTTACATTGCGCAGAGCATACACAAAGACTTGCAGGCCCCGTTATAATTTGTGCCAGCGGTGACCTGTCTGGAATGTTTGAAAGGTGGATAGTCAATCTTATCGATGACTCTTAATTTAAATATTTTAAGCCAATTTTTCTGCACCGCCCCAATTAAAAAATCTTGGCAACATCTTTGATATTCTTTCACAGAATATTTCCAATCTCAGTATATTTAATATCAGTGGATCCCGGGCTAGTCCGTGATAGCAAAGTTCAAGATGTAAATTTTCATGTTTATACTTCTGGGATAATTTAAGCCATGCCAAGGGTGGTTTAAAAAGAAATAAGAGTGCTTAATATTATCTTCACTGCAAGAGAGAATAGCTAGTAATTCTAGTAATCTTATAATTAAGTTCTCAGACTAAGCCCGTGTAGTTTCTGATTGGTCGATAGAGTGTTTGTTTTAAAATCATCTGGTTTTTATAAACAAATTCAATGAGTTTTATGGCAAACTGTCGACTAGTTTATTCTTTAGACAAAAACTGTACAACGTTTCGGTTGTATATCAACAACCCTTTTCAAGCTAACTGTAATAAAAATAACAAAACAATTTGTATAAAGAACATAAATTCGTACAACTAACACGAATAACACATAAATCAAAAACAGTAACAATAGTTAAACTCTTTAAACTTACAAGTAAGCAACGTCGAATATTCACTTAAAATAAAATATAACAAAAGTTATATTTTGTCAACTTAAGAATAGAAAGCTACGTCTGCTTACTATACAACGTGTACTAAGATGTTATATCATACGTATAAAGCGTAAAGAATAAAGCCCGACTTCTAGTCACGAACAAGAGTCAAATGCGCAAAATTTAAACATTGACAAGCCTTCAAAAACTAATAAACTTCAATAAATACGACCATATTACACAATAAATAGATATTAATGATATGTAGAGAGGAAAAAAGGTGAATCAACTTATCAAAATATCAATATATTTTTTGAAAATTGAACTTAAATTTTGTGTATCACTGGTTCTATTGATATTATATTTTCGTTTTTTAATATGTACCATTTTTGAGATTAAACGTTTGTAAAAGATATTTTCTTAATCTATAATTTTGATTGAATCACGATCAATATTAAATAAATGTCCTGTATTAAGAATATGGGTAAATAAAGCCATTTTTCACTTTTTTCTCCTTTCTACAAATCTCACAATAATAATTAGTATTACAGTTAATACATTTTTTATAAATTTTTTCATGTTCGTCAATTCTAGTTTTCAAAGTTCTACTACTCTGACCTAAATAGCTACAAGGACCGTTTAAGCACTGTATCTCATAAACAATATTGCATTTTTCAGTCTTATCTTTTTTGTCCTTATACAAGTAGTTAAGTTTTTTACATTTATTAGTGGATCTGTAAACTACATTTACTCTATGTTTCTTAGCAATCTTTTTAATTTTTGATTCTATTGATTTTATATAAGGTTAAACTATTGTATCATTAGGAGGTAAATTTAAAATTGTGTTATTGTCATTGTTATTATTGTTCTAATTATTTATTTTATTTAATCTCAAGTTGACATATTTATTAATAAAATTCAATGGAAAATTGTTTGCTAATAACACAGAGCGTACGTAGCGCAGATTGTCTTTCTGGAACCGTTAATCTGACAACTTAATAGCCTTATAGCTAGACCATAAATAATACCAATTTTTTGGGATAATGGGGAGTGGGAATGACAATTTAAATATAAGCCTGCATGTGTGGGTTTTTTAAACCAATTTGTTATCAATGAACCATCTTGGAATTTTTTTTGTTTTAATGTCTAAAAAACTTATACTGTCATTTATTGGCATTTCAACTGTCAATTGTGTATTTTGATCGTAATTATTGAGATGATTCAAAAAAATTTCGACTTTATCTTTTGGGATACACGTTAAAACGTCATCAACGTATCTAAACCACCAAAGAGCATTTATTGGACTAGTTATAATACTATCTTTCTCAAAAATCACCTAACACTAAGTCTGCCAAAATCGGACAGATAGGACAACCCATCGCACTGACGAAAGCTTGTCGGTAAAATTCTTTATTAAAAAAGAAAAAAATATTATCTATAATAGAACGTATGAATTCTAAAAATTCTTGAAGCGGTAACTCTGTTTTGTGGAACAATAAATACCACTTTCTCTCTACGGCTGACTTTACAGCATTCTAATGCACATTATTAAACAAAGCCACTACATCAAAACTTACTAACGTATAACCTTCTGGGACTTTGAAGAAATCTAGTTTATCTTTAATCTGTAAACTATTTTTAACAACATATTCAGATTTAGGAATATTTTTCGTTAAAAAATTACTGAACCATTTGAAAAGCTGATAAGAAGGAGAACTTAAAGCAGAGATAATATATCTAACTGAATCGTCCTTTTATGTACTTTAATTAATCCATAACATGTAGACAAATGTGTTTTATTTTTAGTAATTTAGAAAGTTTTTTTGCCTGTACCATTCAAGTATTAATTATTTCATCTACGTAATATGTCATCTGTCTTGAGTTGTAACTGCTTCAAAGGGTCCTTTTTACATGCTTCATATAATTTTGTATGTTTTAAACATTTAGTAACTTTCTTTACATAATCAGAATTGTCCAAAATCACAAAACTACCACCGTTGTCTGCTTTACTAATAATAATATTGTTGCTTTCCTTTAGAAACTTTTCAAATCTTATTGATATGAATCAATCCATTATTAACATTGAGATTTTTATGATTTTCCTTTCTATTATTTTTGACACAATTTAAAATCTGGTCTTTAAAAATATTACTATCTTTTTCATTCAATTTCAAGGTCTTATTCAAACTTTTGAAAAATTATAGACTAATAAAATTCTTTGTATTACTGTTGTTATTAAAAATGAAATAAAAATTTCTACCTAAATTTAAAATAGATGTGACAAAATCCGGTAACTGTAAAGTAGTAAGGTTATTTACCCATTTTTCTTTTATACTAGCAATGTTCTTATTTTCTGTACTATTCAAATTCTTTGGTTTTAAAAATTCATCTAAATGTACCATGTTATTGTCTTTGGCCTTGAACTGAATACTGTATTTTTTATGATAAATATGTGCAGATTTTGATTGTAAATCCTTCATAAATTTATCACCTACCATTTTTGCTTTGGTAATGGAAAAATTCTCAATCGTATTGTACATCGTATGTCCAGTCTTAAATATTATAGTTCTTTCAAGTTTTTGTAAATTTTGATTAATCTGACTATAATAGATATTTATATCAGTTATACAATACGATTGAGAATTCTTTCATTACCGAAGCAAAACTGGTAGGAGATCAATTTGAGAAGGCTTCACAATCAAAATTTATCCTTAGGGCTTTATCCTTTACGCTTTATACATATGATATAACATCTTAGTACACGTTGTATAGTAAGCAGAAGTAGTTCTCTATTTTTAAGTTGACAAAATATAGTTGTTGTGATACTTTATTTTAAGTAAATATTCGACGTTGCTTACTTGTAAGTTTGGAGAGTTCAACCATTGTTACTGTTTTTTCGATTTATGTGTTATTCGTGTTAGTTGTACGAGTGTATGTACTTGATAAAAATTTTTTTTTTATTTTTGTCACAGTTCGCTTGAAAAGGGTTGTTGATATACAACCAAAACGTTGTACAGTTTTCGACTGAAGAACAAACTAGTCGACAGTTTGCCATAAAACTCATTGAATTTGTTTATTTAAATCATCACTGTCGTTGGATTCAGAAATCATATTCATCTGGCTTCTCTAAGATAATAATCTTTACTGGTAGATAAACAATCTTATGTCATCTGAGAGTGAGAAAAAAATAGTGCAGCGTCTGCTATGCTTTAAATAGTGTGAAAATATACGATGTGACACCGAAAAGTTTGTTTATTATTGATTAAACGATATTTAATCATAACTGGTTGTTGCGCGGTAAATTGAAAAAATTCTTCTTCAAAAGGATTCAAGATGTTTCGTCTCCCAACAAATAAGGAAAGACAGATATTGTGGTTAGCGAACTTAGACAGACATAATTGGATACCAGGTTGTAGTGCAACGCTTTGCCAAGTTAGTAAAATATTTTTTTTACATTGTCTATTATATCTGAAAACACTCATTTCACTTCATTGTCATATTGATACGAACGTAATTATTTCCCATAAATTATATCTCAAACGCATGGTGTATTTATAACCTACATCTTGTGTATGTGTACTTCTGTTTTCATAAACATGTATATAATTATTCAGGAACACTTTTCGTCGTAGTGTTGGAAAAGTAAGGCTGATGGGAAAACGAAACTGAATAAGCCAGCTATCTTAACAATTTTCAAGGAACAGATGACATCAGATGGGGCAACTGTTGACATGTTTAGTAGTACAGTAAACTCTTGTGTTGCAAGTACAATAACTGAAAATATTTATTATTGTAGACCTAATTGCTGCTAACTCATGCGCTTTTGATTTTAATAATTTTAAAGGAGGGATTGAGGAGAGGGCTGCTCCCATGGTTTTTGAGATACCAAAAGAGCATCGCTCTCCAATCACTTTGGAAGATGCTGCACCTGCCGATAAGAGCATTTTAAATAAAAGCGAGACTCTAGTACGTAGCGCAAACTCTGTTCAGTGCAAAGCACTGGCCAAATCTTCAAATATGTCAGGTCCGTAATACACTTGTTGGTAGGGAAATCCACTGCCACCTTGTCAACTGCATCTAATTGATTTATTAGACTGACTTTTTATTACTTGTTGAGAAAACCGCGAGGTAATTTAATAAATGCACTATATGTAACGCGAAACAAAAAGACAAAAGCTAACAAAAAAATGGTATTTGCAACGAGACACTGATTTTAATTAAATGAATTTATAGAGAACGGAGGAAAGGATTGAGTAGGGTGAAAAAAAAAGACAATGTTTATGAACCACAAAGAAGATCTATTTGTGGCTCAAGGGCAAAACTCTACGGAGAAAAACCCAAGAGGAAGTACAACGACCGATAAACTGGACAAACAAAATGAAATTGCCAAAAAAGATGAATGTGTGTGTATGTGTGTGTGTGTGTGAGTGTGTGTGTGAGTGTGTGTGTGTGTGTGTGTGTGTGTGTGTGCGTAACTATGTGAGCGTCTGCACTAATTTACCGTACGTTACCCGACACCGGTTTCGCACGTGCAGATATTCGCCGAGGTTGTTTGCAGTACGTCGAGATAGATAGCTGGAGTTTTTATAGCGAGAGGAAACGAAGGCCCGTTGAATTTTCCGTGTTGCGGCTTCTTCACTATTTACCTTGACCCCTCCCCTTTATGACGCGCGCGAATCAGCGATCTTGCAGTCCGGTTGAGTTATCGAGCGGCCGTCGCGTTGTATAAAATTCGGCGGAAGCATGGGGGAAAAGCAGAAGCGAGTCTGAAGAGGGGTAAACTTTAATGGAGATCTTGAAGTGGCAAATCGTAAAGCGAAGTTAGATAGACATATACAGACGGAATTTCAACGAGACAAATTATGTGCGTGTTTGCAAGAACGAAAAAGGTAACGTGTACGTGTCTAACGCATCGACGTTGCGTTTTACCCTGAGCTCGACGTGCTGCTGTTTTTAACGTGCTGCAAGACCCGATTCTCCTCCGCCTGCGATGCGGTTTTCTATTTTTAGTCGCTTTCGACTAAACACTCTTGTAGTTCCTTTATAAATTTATAAAAATATTAATTCATTATTTATTTTTAATCAATATTACATATGCTACAGTTGACTTTGGGCAAGCGTATCAGGAGTGTTTGCTGCAACAAAATAAATTGGAGCAGTGCTGGTTTTGGGAGAAAAAAACCACGAGGAGCACTTACAGAAACTTGCAACGGTATATTCATTCCGACTGAGTACGACTTGATCGGGACTGAGCGTCAACAAATTTTTTATTAGTTTCGTCAGGCCTACATTATTACACTTATCGATCTCTATAGCGTTTATTTCGTATCTTTTGTCTTCAAATAAGTGGCAGATGGTATTGTTCACCAACTAAGTATTTGTCGTTGCTGTAGAACCATCTGATTTAACTAATTTACCATAAATGTGAGAAATTAGCTTACTAATTTCTTAGAAACTGCGTTATAGTAGCAGGCATAGCTCTTGATGCTAGATGGATCTGCGGATCTTATCACTATGACCAATAAGTGTAGATGCGTACGGTTAATAAGCATGAGTCCCATTGAGCGCAATGAATTCATAGTTTACATACAAGAGACTGAATGCTAAGATTATCCACCATGTTTAAAATAACAGAATAAGAATAAGAAAATTATTTTCCACCAGGGTTTTTTATTTGTAATTCTGAAATTTTCAGAAATTGAATGCTTCGATTCGTTAGTTGTAAATTCTTTATAGTCCTTTATGCTGGTGCGTTGATGGTTCATATAATCATTGTCGACCGATTGCTGGAGTGCATATTAAGCTACTTGTATATATTTTATGATTATATACGATTTCCATTATGATGAAGGCTTAATGTATACTACCTTACTGTTATGATCACTCCACAAAAATAAACTAAATTACCGCCCTGATCGATGATAAGTAGTTGAACATGGTCAATGATGCGACCAAAAATCGTTAAATGAATAATTCTAGAAGGAACTTCGATGATTTTCAACCTAGAAACACCAGGGGAAAAAATTCGTGAATCATGTGAACTTTTTCTCCGTTCATGTAGGCTACAGTAGTGATAGTGATGCTACAAAGTGTATTGCTATTTGGTATGATATCGATAAGTACATCTGCTAGTTGTAATACGTCAACCAAACATACCGTAATATCTCGCGTTTAGTAACTACCTATTAGGAATATAACTACTCCATTACCTACGTAAAATTTCTTATTGCTATAGTCAATACTTAGAATTCAGTTGAACGTCAGAAGTCCTACTGGGCCAAAAAAGTAGTTGAATTTTGACGGTGATTTGATAGGTGGAAAATACTGCACTTCTAATGCAGAATAAGTACCCGACATACTTAGTATCAATGTTTTGTCCTTAACTGCTTGAGAGCGAATAAATGATTGCTAACTACGACATCACCTTATATACTTTTTGAGGGAGATCTTAAGCACAAATGACTGCAATTATAAGGATGAAAATCTAGAAATCTTCTGTAATTATATTTAACCTTATAAACTTTACTAAATATCAATAAATCTATTGGGGGGTATAGGTTACAAAAGCTGTCAAAGTAAGCGACATTCCATACCACGCTTACGATACGCTACCTAGTGAGTTCCAGGTCCATTTTCATCTTTAAGATTTATAACTGCAGTTTCATAAATATGTGGTCCATCAACAGGTAAGTTATTTTACATGAATACCCCACAAAATGCAGAGATATTGAAAATTTACGCATTTTTCAATAAATCATTTTTTTTTTAGAGTTCTATCAGGCAATTTTATATCATCGATCTATTTCTTCAAAGTTTTCCAGCAGCATATGGTCTTAGTAAATACCCTATCAAATTCTACACGATCAAAGACTAAGATCGTCTCCAAAAGCGATATCTTCCATGGTTTTATTATGTCTTTGACTCTCTGGTAGCTGCGATTTAGCTGCCTTTTAGGCTGTTAAGTACTATTAGTTTCATTAATTTTTTTTAATTTTCCAGGAAACTCATTAGCTAGTGCCTTAGTTGCATGTAAGCTTGTAAATGAGAGTATTAGTGGTAAAGTACTGCTAATTGTATCAGAGAGCCGTAAGATTTGTGGTATTTTTACAGTTTTTCGTACCACCTGCTTTATCACTGCACTACGCACGCCTTTCAGGACTGAACTAATAACTTTGCGTGCATCTTTGCTCTTAGTGTTCGTTTCCTGTAAGGCAGCATTTATAATTGTATTAAAGGCAATACACGGTTTCTTCTTTATGCTCTTCTTCTTTCATAGACTCATTTCTAATTTACTTTTGAGCCTCATAACACTCGTTATCGCTAGAGCAGCTGCTTTTTCAGTAATACTGAAATCCTTGGCTTTGACTTTTTGCTAAGCTTTCTCAGGTAAATCTCTATCTGTTTGGTTATTAGTGCCAACGTTTTTTCGATTCTGATAATAAGCTGTATGGTGCTTCTTAAATGCTGTGCTCAGTGGATTTATTCTCAGATAACCTCTAGCGAGACGTTTTGAAAGCTAAGTACCTGGGCCACAATATTGATAGTCTTGCAAGTGAAGTTCTACAGGTTAAGTATAAATAATCCCATGTAAAACACCGTGTCCTCTTTAGCAATGTATGATCATTACCCTTTGATGACCCTTTGAAAGTTGGATCGCTACTAAGCACTAGAGAACAAGAGAGTTATATTTACACTCTGCGAATCAACATCAAACTCTCGTACTGTGAATGCGCAGTAACCACCTAATGCAAAATATATAAGCGTTGTATGATTTAATCTGTGGCTTGAATATAATTTTTAACATTCATACAGTATAGACATTATATTCAAAGAGCAATCTGTGAAATTGCAAGTTCCAAACTTTGATGCTATTGTAAAACAGAAAATCGCTTTAATAGACATAGTGAACAGTTATTAAATATATATACAAAATTATTTATAAAAAAATCTTAGATTTTTTTTTTGCATGCAACAAACGATAGTAACTTATCCTCTATTTCTAGCAGTACAATAAATAACGGTTTATCTTCTAAAAGAGCAGTAGATACTTTTCTTGGCAAAAATATTTGAAATTTCTCTATTCATTTAGTGATGATTCTTGGCTCGGATCTAGTATTTACTGTTCGTAGCTTAGTCACCACGTTTCTATGACCTTGGACCATCTCAGCAACCTTTCAAGGAAACTGTTGTCAGCGATTTAATCAAGAGCTGCTAGATTCGGCTGATAAGGTAGCTCCCTTGCGAAAACCCACGGAATGAAATATGTTTCTTTTGATAGATTTTGATCCGCTGAATCCAACGGTGTCCTTGTTTATACCCCGAGCGGGACAAAATCTCGAGATATTTCAGCTCAAAGTTGTACTCTCCAA
>JAPYYV010006603.1:0-14159 GCA_030522625.1 Copidosoma aretas | reverse complement strand
AAATAGAGAGTTAAATTATATTAAAAGTAAATAACTCAATAAAAAAATAACAACATATTCTAAATTCCAAGCTTTTTAGCCCAGAAACCATGGAACTGCAAGTAATTAGGGTCATAATTTAAAAACTATTAGTTTGATAAAAACATAACCTAAATTCTAAGCTTTTTAATCTTATTACTCGGAAACAGCAAGTTAATAATATTATTAGTAAATAAGTTATTATAAAAATAACAACATACCCTGAATCCCAAGGTGTTCAACCCAGAAACACATGAAACAGCAAGAAATTATCGTTATGATTTATTAAAATATTAGTTAAATAACAAATTACCTGAATCGTAAACTTTTTAATTTAATAACCCAGGGACAGCGGGTTGATAATATTATAAGTAAATAAATTAATATAATAATCACAACAGACACATAATTCAAAGCTTTTCAACCTTAAAATCTATGAAACAGCAAGTCATTACTGTAAAGATTTTACAAAATTATCGGTTAAACAACAACTTAACCTAAATCTAAAAATTTTGTATCCAATAATCCGGGGACAGCGAGTTAATAATATTATAAGTAAATCAATTAATACAAAAATAACAACTCACCAAACATCCCAAGGTTTTTAACCCAAAAATCCATGAAACAGCAAGTAATTATTGTAATTGATAGATAAATTATCAGTTTCATAACAACATGACCTTAAATCCAATCCTTTTAACCCAATAAACCGGGAAACAGCAAGTTAATAATATCACACGTCAATAAATTATTATTAATATGACAGCATAACCTAAATACTAAGCTTTTAAACTCAGTAACCCAGAAAACAGCGAGTTGAATTATATTATAAGTAAATAAATTTATATAAAAATAATAACATACCCTTAATTCCAAGCTTTTTAACCTAGAAACCCATATAACAGCAAGTAATGTTTGTGAGGATTTATTAAATCATCAGTTTACTACCAACATAACCTAAATCCTAAGCATTTTAATCCAATAACCTGAGGACAGCAAGCAAATGATATTATAAGTAAATAAATTATTACAAAAATAACTACATACCTCAAATCCCTAGCTTTTTTACCCAGTAACCCGTGGGAGAGAAGGTTAATAATATTATAAGTTAATAAAATATTATCAAAATAACAACATAACGAAATCTGAAGTGTTAAAACTCCGCAACTCATGAAACAGCAAAGTTGATACTATTATAAGAAAATAAATTATGATTAAAATAACAACATAACCTGGATCCCGAGCTTTTCAACTTAAAAACTTCTGGGACAGCGAGTAATTATTGTAATGACGTGATAGATTATTAGTTTTATAACAATATGACCTCAATCCCAAGCTTTTTAACCCAATAACTGGGTAGACAGCGAGTTGATAATATTGTAAGAAAATAGATTAGTATACAAATGAAAACATACCCTAAATCCCAAGCTTTTTAACCCAGAAACCTATGGAACAGAAAGTAAGTATTGTAAAGATTAAATAAATTATCAGTTGCTAACAACATAACCTAAATCTCAAGCTTTTTATCCCAATAACCCGTTAGACAGCAGGTTATTAATATTATAAGTAAAAAATAATTATAAACATATCAACATACCTAAAATCCCAAGCTTTTTAACTAAGAACCCCAAAAAACAGCAAGTTTAATTATATTCAAAGTAAATAAATCAAGATAAGAATAATAACATACCATAAATCCCAAGCTTATTAACCGTGAAAAGCATGAACAGCAAGTAATTATTGTAAAAAGAAATAAATTATCAGTTTAATAACAATATAACTTAAACCCAAAGCTTTTAAATCTGATAACCCAGAGACAGCGAGTTAATAATATTATTAGTAAATAAGTTATAATAAAAATAACAACATACCCTAAATTCTAAGCTTTTTAACCCAGAAACCTAGAAATGAAAGAGTTTAATTATATTATAAGTGAATAAATTAATATTAAAATAACAACATACCCGAAATTCCAAGCTTTATAACCCAAAAACCCATGGAACAGCAAGTTATGTTTGTAAAAATTTAATAAATCATCAGTTTACTAACAACATAACGTAAATTTTAATCTTTTTGATCCAACAACCCTGGGACAGTAAGTTTAAAATATTATAAGTAACAAAATTATTATAAAAAAACAACATACCTTTAACCCAAGCTTTTTTACCCAGTAACCCATGGGAGAGATGGTTAATAATATTACAAGTTATTAAATTATTTTAAAAAAATGACATAACAAAATCTTTAGCTTTTAAACTCACTGACCCCAAAAACAGAAAAGTTGATAATATTATAAGAAAATAAATTATCATCAAAATAACAACATTACCCAGATCATAAGCTTTTAAACCTAAAAATTCATGGAGCAGCAAGTTATTATTGTAAAGTTTAAATAAATTATGAGTTTAAAAACAACATAACCCTAAATCCCACGCTTTTGAATCTAATAACCAGGAGACAGCGAGTTAATATTATTATTAGTAAATAATTTATAATAAAAATAACAACATACCCTAAATCCTAAGCTTTTTGACCCAGAAACCCATGAAAATGCAAGTAATTATCGTAAAGATGTTATAAATTATCAGTTAAATAACATCATAACCTGAATCTTAAGCTATTTAATCCAACATCCTGGGGACAGCGAGTTAATAATATTATTCGTGAATAACTGAATATAAAAATAACAACATACCTTAAACCCTAAGATTTTCAACCCAGTGATCCGGGAGACGGCAAGTTATTAACATTATTAGTAAATAAATTATTATGAAAACAATAACAGACCCCAAATTCCAAGCTTTAAAACCCAGGAACCCATAAAACAGCAAGTAATGTTTGTAAAGATTTGATAAATTATTGTTTACTAACAATATCACGTAAATCTCCACCTTTTTAATCTAACAACTGCGGGACAGCGAGTAAATAATATCATAAGTAAATAAATTATTATAAACGCAACAAAATACCTATAACCCAAGCTTTTCACCCAGCAACCCGTAGGAGGAGAGGTTAATAATGTTACAAGTTAATGAAATATTATTAAAATAACAACATACCCTTAATCCCAAGCTTTTTAACCCAGAAACCCATAAAACAGCAAGTAATTATTGTAAAAATTTAATAAATTATTAGTTTACTAACAATATGACCTAAATCCTAAGATTTTAAAGCCAATAACCTGGTAGACAGCGAGTTAATAATATTATAAATAAGTATATTATTGTGAAAATAAGAACATACCTTATATCTTAAGCTATTTAACCCAGTAACCCGGGGGACAGCAAGTTATTAATATTATGGGTAAATTTTTTATCATCAAAATAACAACGTAACCTACATCCAGAGCCATCAAACCCAGTAACCCATGACACAGCGAGTTTAATTATATTATAAGTGAACAAATTAATATAAAAATAATGACATACGCTGAATTCTAAGTTTTTAAACCCGAAAAGCCATGAAGCAGCAAGTAATTATTGGAAAGATTTATTAAATTTTTAGTTGACTAACAACATAACCTAAATCCCAAGCTTTTTATCCCAGTAACCAGTTGGCTAGCGAGTGATTATTATGAGATATAACATTAATTCAAAAATAACAACATACCCGGATTCCCAAGCTTTTTAACTGAGAAAACCAACAATCAGCGAGTCAAATTTTTTCATAAGTAAATAAATTATGACTAAAATAACAACATACCCTAATTCCCAGCTTCTTAATCCAGAAAAGCATGAAACAGCAAGTAATTATTAAAAAAGATTAATAAATTATCAGTTTAATATGAACATAACTCAAATCCTAAGCTTTTAAATCCAATAACCCAGAGAAAGCGAGTTAATTATATTATAAGTAATTAAATTATTATAAATAAAAAACATACTCTAAATTCCAAGCTTTCTAATCCAACAACCAAGTAAACAGCGAGTAAATAATACTATAAGTAAATAGATTAATATAAAAAAAACAACATACCCTGAATCCCAAGCTTTTTAACCCATAAACCCTTGATACAGCAAGTAATTATAGTAAAAATTAAATAATTTGTCAGTTAATAAAAATAAAAATTTAAATACTAAGCTTTAAACCTAATTATTCGGGGATCAGCAACTTCATAATATTATAAGTTAGTATTTTATTGTAAAAATAACAACGTACCCTAAATCGTCAGCTTTTTAACCCAGTAACCCGGGGAACGGCAAGTTGATAATATTATGAGTAAATGAAATATTATCAAAATATTAACATAACCTGAATCCCAAGCCATTCAACCAAGTGATCCAGGACACAGCGAGTTTAATTATATTATAAGTAAATAAATTAATTTAAAAATAACATCATACCCTAAATCCCTAGCTTTTCGACCCAAAAAGGAATGACCAGCAAATAATTATTGTAATAATTTAATTAACTATTAGTTTAATAACAACATAACCTAAATCTAAAGATTTTTAGATCCGATAACTAGAGGACAGCAAGTTAATAATATTATCAGTAAATAAGATATTATACACATACCCTAAATCCTAAGCTGAATGACCTAGAAACCTATAAAACAGCAAATAATTATTGTATTAATTTATTAAATTTTCAGTTTACTAATAACATAACCTACATCCCAAGATATTTAACTCAATAACCCGGTAGGCAGTGACTTGATAATATTATAAGTAAATAAATTAATATAAAAAAAACAACATACCCAAAATCCTAAGCTTTTTAACCCAGAAACCCGAAAAACAGCGAGTTTAATTATAATATGAGTAAATAAATAAAGATATAAATAATAACATACATTAAATTTCAAGCTTTTTAACCCGGAAAAGCATAAAACTGCAAGTAATTATTGTAAAGATTTAATAAATTATCAGTTTATTAACAACATAACCTGAATCACAAGCTTTTTATCCAATAACCTGTAGACAGCAAGTTAATATTATTATTTGTAAATAGGTTATTATAAAAATAACGACATACTCTAAATCCTAAGCTGTTTGACCCAGAAAGCCATAAAACAGCAAGTAATTATTGTAAAGATGTTTTAAATTTGAAGTTAAATAATAACATTACCGGAATCTCAAGATTTTTAATCCAATAACCCGGAGACAGCAAGTTAATAATATTATAGGTGAATAACCGATCATACAAATAAGAACATACCCTAAATCCGAAGATTTATAACCTAGTAACCTGAGGGACAGCAAGTAATTAATGTAATGATTTAATACATTTTTAATTTATTAACAACATAAACTAAATCCTGATTTTTTTAACCAAGTTACCCTCGGACCAGCGAGTAAATAATTTATTATTAAAGTAGACAGTGAATTGGTAATATTTAAGGTTAAAAAATTAATATACAAATTACAACTTTTACTAAATCCCAAGCTTTTTAACTTAGAAACTCATGATATAGCAAGTAATTATTGTAAAGATTTGAAAATTATCAGTTTGTATAACAACACAACCTAAATCCAAAGTTTTTTGATCCAATAACTTTGGGACAGCGAGTTAATGATATTGTAAGTAAATAAATTATTATAAAAATAACAACTTACCTTAAGTTGCAAGTGTTTTTACCAGTTCCCTAAGGGACAGACCGTTAATAATATTATATTTAAATGAATTATTATCAACATAATAACATAACCAAAATCGAAAGCTTTCTAACCCAGTTACCTTGGAAACAGCAAGTTTGATAATATTATAAGTAAATAAATTGACATCGAATCTACAACATAACCTAAATCTCAAGCTTTTGAATCTAATGACCGGAGACAGCCAGTTAATAATATCATAAGTGAATAAATTATCATAAAAAAAACATCATATTTTAAATTCCAAGCTTTTTTAATAATATTATAAGTGAATAACCGATTATAAAAATAACAACATACCTTAAATCCTAAGATTTTTAATCTGGTAACCAGAGGGACAGCAAGTTAATAAGTTAAATATATTATAAGTATATCAATTAGTATACAAATAACAACATACCCTAAGTCCAAAGGTTTCTAACCCAGTAACCTGGGGAACAGCAGTAATTAATGTAATGATTTACTCAATTTCAATTTATTAACAACATAAACTAAATTCCATGTTTTTTATCCCAGTTACTCGAAGAACAGCTGGTAAATAATCTATTAATAAAATAAACTAATAATTGAATAACAAAATAACTCAAATTTGGATCTTTTTAAACCAGTTACCCAGAGGAAAATGATTTAATAATATCATAGGTAGATTAATTATTGCAAAAGTAAAGTCATTCCCTATCTTCTAAGCTTTTTAACCTAGTAACCCACGGGACCGTAAGTTGATTATATTATAAGTAAATCAATAATCATCCAAATAACAATTTAACCTAAATCTTAAGCTATATACGCAGTAACCTTGAAACAGCAATAAATTATAGTAATTATTTATTAAATTATCTATTTATTAACAATAAACTCTAAATCTTAAGCTTTTTAACATAGCAATCCAAGAGACAGCAAATTATTATTATTATAAGTAAATAAATTAATATAAAAGTAACAACATACCCTAAATTCCAAGCTTCTTAATTCAGAAACCCATGGAACAGCAAGTCATCTTTGTAAAGATTTGATAAATTATCAGTTTACTAATAACATTACGTAAATCCTAATTCTTTTAATCCAACAACCCCGAGACAGCGAGTAAATAATACAATAAGTAAAAAAATTATTATAAAAGCAACAACATACCTTTAATTCAAACTTTCTTACCTAATAACCCGTGAGAAAGATGGTTAATGATATTACAAGTTACTATAATATTATCAACATAACAAAATAATAGAATCTGAAGCTTTTAAACTTAGTACCCCAAGAAACGGCAAAGTTGATAATATTCCAAGAAAATAAATTATCATCAAAATAACAACATAACCTAGATCTGAAGCTTTTGAACCCAAAAACCCATGAAACAGCAAGTAATGATTGTAAAGATTTATTTAATTATTATTTTAATAACACCATAACCTAAATCCCAAGCTTTTAAATCCAATAAGCCGGAGACAGCGAATTATTTATATTCAAAGTAAGTAAATTATTATAAAAATAAGAACATACTTTAAATTCCAAGCTTTTTAACCCAGTAACCCGAGGGTCAGCAAGTTATTAATATTATAAGTGAATAAATTATCATCAAAATAACAACATAACCTGAATCCCAAGCTATTAAACCCAGTAACCCAGGACCCAGCGAGTTTAATTCTATTATAAGTAAATAAATTAGTATGCAAATAACATCATACCCTAAAATCAAGCTTTACGACCCAGAAAAGCATGGAACAGCAAATAATTATTGTAATAACTTAATAACCTATTAGTCTAATAACAACATAACCTAAATCCAAAGATTTTAATCTAATAACGTGAGGACAGCAAGTTCATAATATTATTAGTGATAAGTTATTGTAAAAATTCAAACATACCCTAAATCTTAAGCTTTTTAACCCAGTAACCTGGGGGTCAGCAAGTTATTAATATTATAAGTTAATGAATTATCATCAAAATAACAACATAACCTAAATTCCAAGCTTTTTTACCCAAAAACCTATGAAACAGCAAGTAATTATTGCAGAGATTTAATAAATTATCAGTTTACTAACAACATAACCTACATCCCAAGCTTTTTATCCAACAACCCGGGGACAGCGAGTTTTAATATTATAAGTAAATAAATTAATATTAAAATCACAACATCCCCTTAATTCAAAGCTTCTTAGCCTAAAAATCCATGGAACAGCAAGTAATCATTGTAATGATTTTAATAAATTATCAGTTTAATAACAACATAACCCAAATCCCAAGCTTTCCAATCTAGTAGCTGATGGAACAGCGTGTTTGATAATATTATAAGTAAATAAATAATTATAAAAAAAAACAACATACAGTCAATCCAAAAATTGTTAACTCAATAACCTAGTGGACAGCGATTTACTCAGATTATAAGTAAATAAATCACTGTATAAATAACAACTTGACCTAAATCCTAAGCTTTTCAACCCAGTAACCCGTAAGACAGCGTGTAATTGATGTAATGATTTATTAAATTGATAATTTTATAACAACATAACCTTAATTTCAAGATTTTTGACCTTGTAACCCGAAAAACAGCAAGTGATTGATGTAATGATGTTAAGCATCAATTTAATAACATTATAACCTAAATCGAAAGCTTTTCAACCCAATAACCAGAAGCAGCAAGTTAATAATATTAAAAGTAAATTAAATATTATAAAAATAACATGTCACTATAAATCCAAAGGTTTTTAACCTAGTAATCTGGTGGACAGCGTATAATTAATGTAATGAATCAGTAATTTACCGATTTTTAACATCATAACCTAAACGCTCAGGTTATTAATTCAATAAATTAAAGGACAGCTAGTTAACATTATTATTAGTTAATAAATTATCATACAAAAAACACTACACTCTAAATTTTAATGTTTTAATTCAGTATCCTGGAGGACAGCGAGTTGTTAATGTAATGATTTATTAAATTTTTAGCTTAATAACAACATGACCTAAATCTGAAGCTTTACAACCTGGTACCTTAGAGGACAGCAAGTAATTAATTTAATCATGTAATAAATTATTAATTAAATAACAACAAAACCTAAATTCTGAGCTTTCGAAACCAGTAACTCAGGGAACAGCAAGTTAATTATATCATAAGTGAATAAATAATTGTAAAAATAACAATGTAACGTAAGTCCTAAGTTTTTAACTACATAAACTAAGAGACAAAGAGTTAATAACATTATAAGTAAATAAATTATCATAAAAAAAACAAAATACCCTAAATTCCAAGCTCTTTAACCCAGCGACCTAGAAGACAGCATGTTAATTATATTACCTGTAGATAAATTATTATAAAAATATTAACAAAACCTAAATCTCAAGCTTTTAAACGCAGTAAGCCAAAGAACAGCGAGAAATTATTGTGATGATTTATTAATTATCAGACGATAACAACATAACAAAAATTTCAAGCTATTTAACAAAGTTACCCAGGGGACAGCGAGTTAATAAAATTATGAGTAAATAAATTATTATAAAAATAACAACATACCTTAAATTCCAAGCTTTTGAACCCAATAATCCAGTGGACAGCGAGTTAATATTAATATAAGTAAATAAATTATCATAAAAAGGACAAAATGACCTAAATCCTACGCTTTTTAACCCAGTCACTCGTAAAGCAGCGAGTAATTGATGTAATAATTAAATATAGCATTAGGTAATTGACAACAAAACCTAAAACCTAAGCTTATTAACCTAGCAACCCAGGGAAAAGTAGGTTAATGCAATTTGAAGTAAATAAATGATTATAAAAATAAACAACATACCCTAAATCTCAAACTTGTTCACGCCGTAACCTGAAAAACACCAAGAAATTAATGTAACAATTTAATGAATCATCAATCAAATAACAACATAACCTGAATTTTAAGCTATTGTTCCAGTCACCCAAGGAACAGCAGGTTGATAATATTAAAAGTAAATAAATGATTACAAAAATAACAATATACCCTAAATCTCAAGCTTGTTAACCCAGTAGCCCAGGAGACAGCAGGTTAATAATTTTATAAGTAAATAAATTATCATCGAAATAACAAAATAACCTAAATCCAATGCTTTTTATCCCAAAAACCCATAGAACAGCGAGTAATTATTGTAATTATTTGATGAATTATTAGTTTATTTACAATATAACCTAAATCCTAAGCTTTTAAACCAAAAAACTCATGCAACAGCAAGTCATTATTGTCAAGATTTTAGAAAATTATCAATTCAATAACATTATTTTGCAAATCCCAAGGTTTTTAATCCAATAACCCGGAGGACAGCGATTCTATAATGTTGTAAGTTAAAAGATCGATATCAAAATAACAGCATACCCCAAATTCCAAGGTTTTTATCTTACTAACCTAGGGGACAGCGAGTAAAAAATGTAATATTTTAAGGAATAATCAATTTAATAATAACACAACCTAAATCCTAAGGCTTTTAACCCAATAACCAGAAGCAGCGAGTTATTAATATTATAAGTAAATTGATTATTATAAAAATAACAACATACTATAAATCCAAAGTTTTTTAAACTAGTAACTTGGTGGATAGCGAATAAATAATGTTATGAATCAATTAATTATCAATTTCATAACATTATAACCTAAACCCTAAGTCTTTTAGCCCAGTAACCCGGGGGACAGTGATTAATTAATGTGATGATTTATTAATTATTAATTTAATAACAACATTACCTAAATCTCAAGCTTTAGAACCCAGTATCCTGAAAAACAGCAAATTAATAATATTATAAGTAAATAAATTTATGTATGAAAACCACATTCCCTAAATCCCAGAGACAGCAAGTGATTATTGTAATGATTTATTGAGTAATCAACCTATTATCAACATTACCTAAATCTCAAGCGTTCAAACTTAGAAACCTATAAAACAGCCAGTAATTATTGAAATTATTCAAAAAAATTATCAGTTCGATAACAATAGAACCTAAATCCCGAACTTTTTAACTTAATAACCCGGGAAAAAGCGAGTTAACATTTTTATAATTTAATTAATTATTATAAAAATAACAACATGACCTAAATCAAAAGCTTTTGAACCCAGTATCTCGTGAAGCAGCGAGTAATTACTGTAATAATTCAGTCAATTATCAGATCAATAACTACAAATCCGAGATTCTATGCTTTTTAATCTCATAACTTAAAAAAAAGCGAGTTTGATAATATCATATGAAAATAAATTATCAAAGTAACAAAAGAACCTAAAACCCCAGCTTTTTAAAACAAAACCCTATAGAACAGCGAGTTATTAATATTTTGAGTAAATAAATTAACATCAAAATAACAACATAACCTAAATCCCAAGCTTTTGAACCCAGTAACTCAGGACACAGCGAGTTCAATTATATTATAAGTAAAAAAATTAATATGAAAATAACATCATACCCTAAATCCCAAGGTTTTTGGCCCAAAAAGGAAGGAACCGCAACTAATTATTGTACTGACTTAATAAACAATTAGTTTAATAACAACATAAACTAAATCTCAAGATTTTAAATCCTATAACCCAGAGACAGCAAGTTGATTACATTATAAGCAAATTAATTAATATAAAAATAAGAACATACCTAAAATGTTAAGCTTGTTAACCCTGTAACCCGGGGGATAGCAAGTTAATAATATTAAAAGTAAATAAATTATTATCGAAATAAAAACATTACCTTAATCCCAAGCTTTTTAACGGAGTAACCCTAGGAACACCGAAAATATAATGTATAGATTTAATAAATTATCATTTAATTAAAAACATAACCCATATCCAAATCTTTTTAACCCAGAGTCTCGAGGGATAGCAAGTTGATATTATTATAAGTAAATAAATTATTATAAAATAACAACATACCTTAAATGCTAAGATTTTTAACCCAGTAACCTGTAAAACAGCAAATAATTAACGTAATAATTCAGTAAATTATCAAATAATTAACAAAATAACCAGAATCCCAAGCTTTTAAAACCCAGAATCATAGAAAACAGCGAGTTTAATAATATTATAAGTAAATAAATTATCATAAAAATAACAACATACCCTTAATCTTGAGCTTGTTAACTCAGTAACCCAGGCAACAGCAGGTCAATAATATCATAAGTAAATTAATTAACATCGAAAATAAACATAACCTAGATCCCAAACTTTTTAACCTAATAGCCCGGGAGACAGCAAGTAAATAGTATAATGAGTAGATAAATTATTATAAAAAAAATGACATGACCTTAATTCCAAGCTATTTCACCTAGTAACCCGTAAACCAGCGAGTTATTATTGTAATAATTTAATAAGTTAACAGTTTCATAACAATATTGCCTATATCCCAAGCTTTTCAACTTAGTAAACCGGTCGATAGCGAGTTAATATTATTATATGTAAATAAATTATTATCGAAATAACAACATAACCTGAATCCCAAAATTTTTAACTTTATAACTCGAAGAGCGGCGAGTAAATAATATTATATGAAAATGATTCAATATAAAATTGACAAGATACCCTAAATCTCAAGCTTTAAAACCTATTAACCCAGGAAACACCGTGTAATTATTGTAATGATTTAAAATATCATTAATTTAATAACAATATAACTTTATTTTCAAGCTCCTAAACCCAAATTCTAATATCCAAAATTCCAAGCTTTTTAAACAGATAACCTGTGGGGCAGCAAGTTAGTAATATTATAAGTAAATAAATTAACATCAAAGTAACAAAATACTCTAAGTCCCAAGCTTTTTAACCCAGAAACCCAGGAATCCACGAGTGATCATTGTAATGATTGTTTAAATTATCTGTTTCATAACAACATAATCTGAATCCTAAGCTTTTTAACTTATTAACCCGGGGAACAGCGAGCTAATAATATTATAAGTAAATGAATAAATTTAAAAATAACAACATACCCAAAATCCTAAGCATTTTAATCCAGAAACCTGTAAGACAGAGAGTAAATAATGTAATTATTTATTCAATTATCGATTGAATAACAACATAACCTCAATCCCAAGCTTTGTGACCCAGTAACCCAGGTGACAGCAGGTTAATATTATTATACGTAAGAAAATCATTTTTAAAAAAAACCTAAACCTAAATCTAAACCCAGAGTACAGTAGGTAAATAATATTATAAGTAAATAATCTATGATCGAAAATAAACATATCCTAGATCCCAAGCATCTTAAGCTAATAAACCAAGAGACAGCATGTTGATAATGTTATAAGTTAATGAATTATTATTAAAAAAAATGACCTTAATCCCAAGCTTTTTAACCTACTAACCCGTAAAACTGCGAGTAATTAATGTAATAATTTAATAAATTACTAATTAAATAATAACTTAACCTAAATCCTAAACTTTTTAACCGAATAACTAAGAGCAGCAAGCTAATAATATTATAAGTTTATCAATTATGATAAAAATAACGGCATTCCTTACATCTAAAGCTTTTTAACCCAGTAAACCAGGGAACAGCGAGTAATTAATGTAATGATTTCATGATTTATCAGTTTAATTACAACATAACCTTGATCCAAAGCTTTTTAACCCAATTCCTCAGTAGATAGCGAGGTAATAGTATTGAAGGTAAATAAATTATCATAAAAATAACAAAATACCCTAAATCCTAATCTTTTAAACCCAGAAACCCATAGAACAGCGAGTTAATAATGTAATAATTTAATAAAATAATCAGTGTCATAAAAAAAACCTTTATCCTAAGCTTTTTAACCCAATTACCCGGGCGACAGCATGTTATTAATATTATTAGTGAATAAATTGTTATGAAAAAAAAAACAATAACTTAATCCCATCGTTTTCAACCTAGTAACCCGTGAAACAGCGAAGAATTATTGTAATGATTCAATAAATTATCAGTTTAATAACAACATAACCTAAATCCTCAGCTCTTTAACCCAATAACCCGGGAGACAGCAAGATTATAACATTATAAGTGAATCAATTGATATAAAATTGACAGTATATCTTTAATCCTAAGCTTCTCAACTTAGAAACACATAGAACAGTGAGTAATTAATGTAATGATTAAATAAATTATCAGTTTAATAACGACATAACCTAGATCTCAAGCTTTTTAACCCGATTCTGCGGAGGACAGCGAGTTAATTATATTAAAGGTAGATAAATTATCATAAAAAAACACCATGACCTTAATCCTAAGCTTTATAACCCAGTAACCTGTGAAAAAGTAAGAATTTAGTGTGATTATTTATTGAATTATCGATAAATCAACAATATAACCTGAATATTAAGCTTGTAAAAGGAGAAAACAAGGAAAACAGCTAGTCTAATAATATTATATTTAACTAAATCGTTATAAAAATAACAGCTTACCCTAAATCTCAAGCTTGTTAACTTAATAACCCAGAAGACAGTAGATTAATAATATTATAAGAAAATAAATTATTATTGAAAAAAACATAACTTAAAACCCAAGCTTTCTAACGCCGAAACCTGGAAATCAACGAAAAATTAATGTAATGATTCAATAAATTATCAGTTTAATAACAA
>JAPYYV010006602.1:0-25101 GCA_030522625.1 Copidosoma aretas | reverse complement strand
GTGCCAAAAAGGAGCGTCTCAGCACATCTGATATGTAAGGCGGATGCAGAAGATATTGTGGTGGATGGCGCGCAGAGCGTCTCAGGTCACTATGAGCGGAAAATAGTAGATAACAGGTTGCTAAGTACGGCGGATAATTATGCGACAGAATAGAGTAGGTGAGCATACCCAATAAGTATTCACGGCGTCTCCCAACAGATAACCAACCCAAGGCGATACGGTGAGGTGTAACTCTGGAGCGGCGGTATAGCGGTATAGCGTAAAGCTCTCTCGAGCCTATATTATGGTCATTTTTTTATTATATTCCGACAAAAATTTAAGGAGAATAATTGTGCTAACAGATTTTTTATCCTCTCCGGAAACATTTTTTATTTTTATTATTTTTTAGCTTTGTATCAGCTGCCGTGACGTTCGGATGTCTTAATTTTGTATTTGCGGGATTTCAGCAGAAAATCACAAAAAGAGCCCTGTTTCAATGTACTTACAACATGTTCCAAGTATATTGATAAACAATTTTAAAAGGAATGCTAATAAAAAAGAGGGCTCCAGCTGATACGTCTATAGTATTATCAAATTATAATATTTTGCGTCAATTGATTGGGCATTCAATAGATTTCATTGGCAGCTTCGTGTTAGCGCAATTACGACGCCTCCATGGTAAGAGCGAAACTGTTCGCGAACCTGTCTTCTGTATTTGCAAACCTTTGCCCTACCGACTGAGCTGTCGTACTTGACGGAATTAATAACAGAAAAAAATTCACTTATCCAATGAATTAACGGAAAAAAGCTAGAGGGAAGATCCTAGAATCGAGTGTAAAAAACCAGACCTAATTTAGCCGTGATCGATAATACCGAACCGATATACCGAATAAACTTTTCAATTGATTTCATCACGGACAGCCCAACTGTCATGGATAAATTTAAAAAATCACCAACCCTCGTTGTCTAATTATCGACTTCACTCCGTCGACGTAGCCAATAAATTTCCATGCCTTATACGCGGGCACGCGCCGATCTCAGTCTCCCTCGAGCAATACTGCAGATCCGCGATCGAACGGAGCACCCTCCGCTATAAGTATGCATATGTATGTACAAAAGGCACAGAGAGAACGAACGAAAGACCTTGCCGGCCCTCCCGTCCTTCGTCCCTCTCCCTCACCCGCCCGCTCTCCGGCAATCGCGACGACCGCGAGAGCCGCCTCTGCCAAGGACTCTCTCGGCATATCGTCTGGACTTCCGCTTTTCCCCGTCCCTCTGAACAGAACTCGATATACGGCCTAGCGTCGATTTCCCGGCGGAGAATGGGACTCGCTGCTCTAATGGCCGGAGAGGGGGAGGAGCTCTTCCGAGAGAGGATGGACGGGGACAGGCCGAAATATACTTCCCCCCGCCCCTGTTGCGCTGGTGACCTGTTCCGGACGCGAATTGTTTAGCTTCGCCGATGGGCTCTTCGTGGCTCGGGGGAAATTGTTTTCGCGGCGATTCGGGTGCTTTTGTTGTTCTTTTTTTTTTAATGGCTCGAACTGGTAGGTAATGGGGATGTTCTTAAGTTGGGCAATAGGATCAGTTAATTTCTACGATTGGGTTGCCCTTTTTTGTGTTGTTCGAGAAGGACATTGCAAATCCAAGTCTGTTAGGAAATTGTATCGCAGCAATCAAGTCGATTCATTATTAACTAATCAATAAGCTCTGTAGAATAGTACAATTTCAGAAGGTAAAAACTGATTTCGTTGTTTTCAAAATTCTTATTACCACTGCCGTGACATATTACAAAATAAAACAATGTCAACTGTACGCTTTGGACGAGTACTTTTGCACATTTGGTTTCACTTAGTTTACACACAAACGAAAAATAGTAGATATGACGAATTAGGGATCGAGGAATTGAAACTCTGTGTCTTTGGGCTTGGATCATGATCCGTATCCATCGTACCGCTAGTTTGAATGAATCAATTCATCACTAAACAGATAAAATATTAAAAACTTTAACATCCTATCTTCCTTGCCAAAGCTTTTTATTCATTTTATGATCATCATCAAATGAAAAATAAAACAATCAACCCTCATTCTACAAAAATAGAGCAAAAAGAACTCCCCCCCAATATAATTACCGGCGACGGACCTCGAAGCAACACGCAACGCTTTTTCGTCGGTATACAACGCGAGCAACAGCAGCAACAGCAACATTGGCGGGGACGCGTTCACCCGCTACATAAAACACACTCGCACTCACACTGCATCAGCAGATATAAGCGGTGGCGGCGGCGGCAACGCACTATACACGTACTCGTTTCTTTCGCTCGGCTCGCCGCACTTTTTCCCTCTTCCCCAGGCCCATTACCACGAGGACGCTAACTCAATTTGTATGCGGGAACGCGACTCCACGGGCCGCGCGCCCGAGCGCTTAAGGTCACAACCAACCCGTCTCCTCCTCCCGCTCGCGCTTCACGCACACGCAAGAACCGAGATATCTTTAGGCTCTCCCGTTCGCGCTTAATCGCATTCCACCGGACTGCACCCGGCGGATTTTCTGACGCGCGGTGCGCGTGCGTCTCCCTCGCTCACTCGTAAAACTCACTCTTCTCCCGCGGAGGACGACGTTTTTTCGTTTGCTCACCGATGCGGTCACTTTTGTTTTTGCAGGTCTCTCTCGCGTACTTTTCGAGGCGCATTGTCATCGAGATATCGTCAGTGCGGCTTTGTCTTCATTGCCAACCGTTCGATGGATCTTCGAATGTATGTTGAAAAAGAAAGGCCGTGTCGGGGGAAAAAGGGGACGAGTGAAAAAAAAAGGGATGAAGCCGGAGGAAGAAAACACGCGGCGTCGGCCCGTGCTCCCGATAAACCCGTGAAACACCCGCGGGAATTGCGAGATCGGGTTACAAATGAAGACGACGAGGGCAGCAGCCAGGCCTGCACGGCTTTTCGCACGAGTGAGCTAACTAGAATCGAGATAGCGCAGAGAGGCGTCTCTCTCTCTCTTTTTTTTTTCCCCCGCGGGTGCATGTATGTATAGTATAGAGCGCGCGGTCCGATGCAAAAACCGGCTGCGGATGATAGACCCCCTACCGGTTTCACTCGGTTCGCCGGAGAACTGCTCCTCTCCCTCCCTCGGTCGGATCGACTCTATCTGCTCGCCCGATCTTTTTCTCTCGCTCTCTACTTCTTCGCTCTCTGTATGATGCACTGAGAGGATATACCTGCCTGCCTGCCTGCCTGCCTGCCTGCCTGCCTGCCTCTTGTTAGGCTTTTTACTATCTGGAGGTTGCCTCGATTCGCCGAATGGGAGACGCCGAACGGACAGGGAGAATTATTGATGAGATATGACACCGGCGTCCGTAAAATGGGTTTGTAGAATTCGCCTTTTCATTCTCTCTTTCGTTGTTTTTGTCTTCTTTTTTGCATACTTTCTTGTCTTGTTTGCCGGTTTTTAGGGTAATGTATCGCCGGTCGCCTCGTATTAGCCTACAATAAAGATTGGCTGTCTTGCTGTTTTTATTGGAGTTTTAATTTAGGATCACGTAAATAGTTATTTGGCAGTACGGCCTCAACTTGTTCCACCGTCGTATACCATATCAGTTATAAATCTACTAGTTTTGTCGGTGAATGCTATTTTAACGGGGAAATCAGTGATGTATGAGGAAATTAATTGATTTTTCAGAAAATGTGTACTGATTTGTTAGTTTGATTCAGATTTTACCACTGATCAATCATTGATTTGCAGTGATCTAATTTTTACTCATTTAATCATAAAAATTTACTGTAAGTCAATGAAGAAGTCACCTCTTCATTTCAACAGGTAATTTCTTACATTGAATTAGTTAATAATCTACTAATTTAGTTAATGATAAATCTGACGTAACTCTCTGATCTTTTGGTATATGTTAACCAGTGACTTTTCTATGGTTTAGCAGCTATTCATTTACATTTCTCCTAATTTTTGCAGTAACTGGTCACTGATTCATAGTGACCTAAACTTCGCCATCAGTGAACATTTCCTGATTTGATTTAGAATACTATAATCCCCACCAGGTTTGTTATAAAGATGGTATCGAGAACTTTAACTCTACCATAACTGAACTGTCGTACGCAACAGAAAATGTTACACAGAAGATTTACGTATAGGACAAATTAGCGGATAAATAAAAAGCTAAAAAGTCAAGCCGAACGTAGCGGTGGTCAGAGGTGGGCTGCGGCGATGGATCATCATTCCCGACTCGCTTTTCTTACCTCTGCGCTCTCCTCAAGGAGGTTAAAAGCGAAGGGTGGCTAACTTTGTAAGAAAGAGCGCCTATAAGAGAAGAAAAGATAGCTCGAGAATAACAACGAAAAATGGAAGGAGAAGAAGAAGAAGAGCCTCGTCTCGCGTATCCCGATACCTTCACTCTCTTATCGCTCCAATTAGTTTTCATTTTCGTGCAGCCTTCCCTACCCACCGACCGGCATAAGTTTATCCGCCAGAAGTTACACGACCGCACGAGAGTCTGTTCAAAGTTTTATCGTCTTCTCCCATCTCCTTAAATAACCTGCGGGATTCTAACGACGTGCTTTTCCAGCGTCTAATCTGCCGAGCGGACTTTGCTGCGATCGCGAGCTTCTTGTTCGTGTCTTAGATATCTAAGTTTTACTTTTTATTTAACCTAAAAATTCGAATTACTTAGTTTTTATTTCTAAAAATCTTAGCTTTTAATTTATCCACTCTGAATATACCACGTGATCAGTCTCAACCAATGATCCTAGGAACAGGAAGCCTTCAGTTACGTCACAATTAATATTTCATTATAGATTGTACATTGAGTAAGAGAACGTGCAACGTTGCGACAGAATTCTCTCAAACTATATTTGTAAAATTGATCGATTGTCAATGAATACTCGCAATCAGTGAATCGGTACGAGTCAGTGAACGGTCACTGTTCAGAATCAGTAAAAAAAAATATCAATTCTCGTAAGCTTTGCCCATTCTTTACTGAAAATAACGTCCATCGACAAAACTAGCATACCTACCATCACGTCGTCCTCGATTAGTACGAAAGTACGAAAAGGCTGACCCCCGACCCCTTTAGCATATCTAAAACCTCACCTTGTGCGCGTAGCTCTCGACGTAGTCCTGCTCCCTCTTGTAGCTCCAGACATGGTCGACGAGCCTCTGCCCGAGCTCGGCCTGATAGTCCCGCAAAACCTCGGGAGGCGGCAAGTATCCAGGATAGCCCGTGAGCGAGGAGGACGTGGCCATCAGGACCGCCGGACTCGTCGACGCCCCGAATGCCGAGAGTGGATCGACGTACGGCGCCGGTAGGGGCGGTAGGTTGTACGCGCTCGACAGCGACTCGTCGTCGGCGTCGTCGTCCGGCTCCTCGAAGACGTCGTCGCTCATGCTATCGTCGCCCGCCAGTATCTGCGGGAGGGAAAGAAATGGATATCATGGCAATCGTCGCCCTGGCTCGAGGATCCGCTGGGGATGTGATGTATCGAAGTTGTTTTTGTGCTCCGTGGAGTTTGCAGGACGGGAAGGAGGAGGAGGACCAGCAGTCACTAGAAACTTGGAAGAAGCTCTCAACAGCGAAGGCCAATTATGCCGTACATCTCAACCCGCTCCAGAGTTGGCTACGCCTAGACCATGTATCTAGTAATTAGGCAAACTGTTGCGGCAATTTCTTGAGTGGCACTAGTGTACTAAATCTAGTATCGCGATCGAAATCTGGTGGTTTGGCTTATCGATCGGCTGTTGCTACACGCGTATGTGATTCGCCGCATACGTAGACGCGCCTGCTAAGCCTCCCGCCATCGCAGCAGCGGACTCTCTCTCTCTCTCTCTGTTTTCATCCCTCTGTCCGTTGTGCTGATGCATTAGACACAGTGCGTGCTTAGCTTTGTTTGACCGCGGGATACACCTAGCTGACCGAGTGATTTTGCGGGGATCTAGGTGCCAGGGGTGGCTTGAAGGGTAGGTGAAGTATATGCACCTGTCTGGAAAGTCATAGAGGTGAGGGCGAAAAATGGGTGGCTGGGGATGAATAGTCAAAAAATTAAAATATGGACCTTACGTTAGCGATCAAAACATTTTGTCGTCACATTATTTCGCTTACACACTGACAAACCTTGTTCGCCGAAAAACAGTTTAAACAAGTGCACGTTAGGTTTATCTGCGATGGAGACAAAAGCTGAAAAACGTGTCGTTCCAATGCATCGATCCACTTGTTTGGATGCTTGCGACTTAAACCTAAATGTTGTATACCTTACGAGAGGAAAAAAGTGTGCGACAATTGTGTTTGGAATATTTTTTGAAAATATAATCACGACCTACTCTACCGTCCGTTTCACGGTGAACTTTAGCTCAAGTGGAAAACTAGAGTTGACTCGAGCGAGAGAAGAAAAATACACTTGTAGAACTTGAAGTCACCGAGGAACAGCGTACCTTTTTGCTCTTCTTCCCCCAGATGACCCGACATTGTTAAATGTTTCGTTTAAGTGTGCGCTGAAAAATTTATGGTCGCTAGAATCTACCATAAAATGGGAGTGAATGTTTCTCATAAGAAAGTAGGTCCTCTAAGGTTGTTAGCCAGTGTGAGTTGCAAGTAGCACCGCATGTAGGTAGTTAAGGATCAATAATAACAACCGCCCGCACTGTGGCGGCTAATCGGCCCCACAAGTAATCGATCGGTCGCATCGACCACATGTAGAGCAATGTTCCAGAATGTATACACATTTAGATGACGCGTGGCGTCCACCGCTCACGACCTACGCATTAGAGTTGGTACTCAAGTGATCTCTCGTGGGACTAATTCGCCGTCACAGGGGTCAGATTTCAAAGCGGATTCATACGTGGCACCATCAGTTCACTACCGCCTGAATATGTTGATAAGCCACATGCAAATGTGGCAACTTCTAGCGACCACAATTCTTCCCGTGATAAAATACTCGAGAGAATCGTAGATCTACTTTCCTTTTCGTTGACTTCGAAATCTTAACTCCCACATCCCGCTATCAAATTTGCATACGAAACAGCCCGTCAAACTTTTTCCCGGACACCATCACCCGCCCACAGTCCCGGAGCCCCACAACCGCGAGAACAACCAAATGGCCATACCTTATACCCCTCGATTCTCAGGAGTCCAAGTTCGCTTATTCTCGCGCTTATTCCAGAGAGGCGAGCGAGCGGGTGGAAGAAGGAGAGAAAGAAAAAGCCTCCACCGAAGCGCGCATGGTGCCCCCCGAGCCGCCCTCCATTACAGTTTCGACAGTCAGACCGCCCCGACGACGCCGCTGCCTTCCGAGGCGCTTGTATACATATAGACCGTATGCTGCAGGGGTCGGTTTAACTGCCTGCCTGTTTGCCGGTGGGGCCCCACCTCTCTTTTTTCTCTCCCTCTCCCCGCTCTCCATGTGCACGGCTCTCGCTCGCATGTATACCGTATGTACGCCCCGAGGGCTTTCTCTCCGTCTCGACCCTTGCGACCTTCGCCGTTGGGCTAACCAATTACGAAAGAGCCTCCCGGCGAAAAATAGTGCGCTCGCTCGCTCACGACAATCCTTGATGCTGCTTCTTCTTCTCTAAACTAGGCCCGAGTATAATCGGTCGTATAGGCTAATGCCACGTTCGGACCACTGCGGGTGGTTCAAATAGATCGGGAGAAAAAGCAGCGAGAGAACGATGGCGCTCGGCATGGGGTCTCGCGTTTTTGGGTCTGGAGTAAATGGCGCCGGGTACGAGTAAGTACATACACGAAGTGTGAATGTCTCGTCACAGATCCATTGGATACAAATCCGGAGATTCCCTATACTAATTGGTCCAAAGGATTTACGAAAACGTGGGAAGGGAGGGATCGGGCGTCAGATTCGGTATAATGGGAGTTTGCTTAGGACGCAAGACGACCCGTGTGTGCAGACACTTACGTTGAAGGAGCTGGAGGTCGGCACCGTCGTAGCCGCCGTGTAAGTCGGGCTGTCAGCGCTGCCGCCCCTCATGTTTTTTCTCCGTCGGCCGCGCTCGGTTTACTCTTCGTTTACCTCCTCGCGTCACTCGTCATTCGCGTTGCTGTTAAAGTGGTGGTGGTGGTGCTGGTAGTGGTGATCCCCCCAGTTCTGCTGATCTCTTGTCACATGTGCGCAGATCCGCTGCTGCTGGTCCTTTCTGCGAGGAAAAAACGTTCGGGTAAGTAGGTAGACGGTGCGCGTTCGGCAAATATTGGCTCTGGCATTTGCGAGCGTCACCGTGCGCGCAAGGATGTCACGTCGATGTGTTTTTTCGGGCAGGCAATCGTAGGTAGTTCGATCGGGCGGGTACGTGTTGATTTTGTTTTGACGGGGTGGTGGGATAGGGCATTGAAGAGCTTGTTTTCGTGCCGAATTTTTAGGTTGGGGGTATTTCTATTGGTGGTTCTTGGTTTGATGTGTATGAATTTGAAGGGTTTTATAAGAAATTCAAATGTGTGATGAAGATTGGCAGAATGAAGATCAATTATTAAACAAAATTACGTAGGAAGTCTTCAAACACAAAACGTTTTGTCAGAGATTTCACACGGATTCATTGATAGAAAGAATTTATCGTAGTTAATGTATGATTCAGTAATATTAGTAACAGTTTAAGACTTTGGATTGACAATTAACACATGTATGTTAACAGTTAAGTCGAGACCTTAATAGTTAGTGTTTAGTTTTATAACCATCTTTTTTTCTAATCTCTGATAATTCAACAAAAAACTTTATTCGTCAACTCTCAAAGATTAATGCGCTTGCACATAAATACATTCATATCCATTAATTTATCCTGCAGTCCAACTGTATAATTGTCTTTAAAGGAAACACAGAAGCTTCAACAGCAGCAGCCTCAACTGATTCAAGATCTAAACAGTCAGCTTGAGCTAAATTTTTAGATGTGCATCTGGGTTCAACATTCTCTTCTATCTGAATCTGATGGAATGTTTTAGCTCCGCTCACAGATCTCTTTTGAGAAGAAATGACTTGTTCCGCTCGCTTATATTGTTGCAAAATAGCGGTGTGTTTTTTAAATACCAGCAGCGTGTACAATGATAAGCAATCAGCCTTTTCGGAAGATATTGTAGAGTCCAATTTGTTATCAATAATATAATTAATGAGACTTTCTCTTGTTTTCAGACTATCCCTTCTTCTCTCATAACTTGCATAATATGCAACTCATCGAGATGGTACTACAAATTATTGCCGACATTAGAGCCACTTCTAGTGAATCTAAAGCTGTTCTCATTCACCCACTCAATTTTGAATTTGGAGCTGCTTGCATAATTCAATCGTAATTCGTATTTTGACCTTTTCAATATCTCATCCATGCAAGGCAAGATAATTAGACGCACGCCATCTTCAACCAAATTATTAGCCGTTTTTGAAACTGCTATTCGTAATTATTCAACATGAGCAATGCTGCAGAGAGAAAAACCACAACACTGTATCAAATAGATCAGGATTTACTAACTCTGTCTCAAAGGCATTCATTTGGAGAAAGTGGAAGTTTCCCGTATTTTGTGCAAGGTCTTTCACGATCAGTTCCAAATAACGTTGTTCAGCTTCTTCAATAACTTTTGTATTGATGTCTATGCCAACGTACTCTTCAACGTCAATGTCAGAAACTTTCTTGACATCTCCTCCCTGACCATAGCCCATATGGAGTACGCGATGTCCAGGTTTTAAGTATATTCTGAGGAGGGACGGTTGCATAGAATTCTTATTGTCAGGGACTGACTTTTTTTACACTCGAGCTAATTTTGATACGAAACTTGAGACATTTTTATGAAAAGTTAATCAATTATTTTTACACTTTTCAACTGAGAAAAATGCACAAAAAAAATTTTTTTTAATTCAAACAAAAGATAAAATGTTTTACGAAAAAAGCAATAGTCCTCAAAACGAGATTATATTCCTTAAAGCATTACTATATAAATTAAATATCACAAATTAATATGTTGAATACAAAATTTTATGAAGAAGCTTGGCACAGATGATCACGAATACCATAGAGTATTATTACCTACACACACCAGTTGTGGTCTCGTTTGGATAAGTGTGTGACAAACAATCTGGTGACTCTTGTTGAAAAAAATATTGAATATTAAACAAGAATTTTAGGCAATTTATATCCATAAAAAGTGGGTGTCTCTGGCTTTACCATTACTGTTGATTGCATAAAACACCCCGTTTAGCTTCAATTTGGTAGAACTTAAACATATTATAAATCATCGTTAGGCTAAATAATAAAATATCAGTTGACATCTAATGTATATAATTAGTGATTGACGTTGGCAAATGTATGAACATTTGAATAAAACTTTTAAATTGACAGAGTCATTTACAACATTACATCGCAGCTCGTTTGAACGAATTGAAAGCCATAACGTTATGCGAGCTCTTAACTTGAATTCCAGTTTTCAAGAGATTTGCTAGATCATTAAACAGATAAAGTGCTCATAAATTAGTTGATCCTTTCCCAAGAAGTTTCAAACTGAATTACTGTTATAAAGTCTCTGTGGTAAATAATTAAGGGGAATGAAAAGCACGTACAAAGTTTTAATAGCCTTGGAATAAATTCTATGTATTGTTCTGCTCCACAACTATCTACAAGTAGTACAGATTTTTATGTTAATTTTAATCCTATGATTAAAAACATTGATTTCTGTAGACGCAAATAAAACCTCTAAAATAAATATGACATTCTGCTCCCGCTCTATTTTACCTCATAAAATCTAAACTAACCAGAATCCAAAATTAGAGGACTCTAATATAGAAGTCAAAAGCCGAGCCGCTGATTAAACAGAGTAGCAAAACGTGAGGAAAATCATCTTTCTATAATATTCTGCTCTCTTGAACACACGCGAGGCTAGAAGCTCTAGAGCGTCACTTCAATCTGTGCGCGTCCATTCATAATTAAAACGACGCCCCATGGCACAGAGATGGAAAGAGAGCGAGAGCCTACGGGGGGGGGGGCGCACGGGCCCCCCCCCCCCCCCCCCCTCGAGGGAGAAGCTGAGCGACGATAGCAGCTAGCCTAGATGCAAGAGCCAAAGGCTACAAAGGGCCAACCCCCCTCGTTTTTGACTCTAGCCTTATCTCTCTCTTTCGACCGAATGCGTCATTCTCCTCGCGGAAACCAGTGGTTTGATGCTCACTCGTTTTGTGCTGCTGGACCTTTCGAATGTTGAGCCCAAGAATTTTTTTGTTCTCCGACATCTTAATGGTTGTGTGGAAATTGTTTTTTATAGTTTACTGTCAAAAATCCGTCTTACTGGGTTTATCATCAAAATATTTGTTATGTTCTTGAAAGTAGTTACAATCATTGGTAAATATGCAGAAGTGTGGCTCCACCAATAACCCAACCCATTATACCAATATAGGGTGGAGCCACACTTCTGCATATTTACCCAATCATTAAACACAAGTCAAACCGTATTATGAAACTATAATAGCGACAGTCTGAAATATAGTATTTCTAAAACCACATTGTTGAGTAGATAGATGGTTCTGGACCACATTTTTTTGTTACGAAAATCATTTGTTTTGATGTTACGGGGTATTCGTTTGTAGGGGTTCTCGGTTTGTGACCATCTGAATGCTCATTATCTATTCTAACAAAAGATAATCCTAATATTTAGGCCATAAACTAAAAAAATGTAACTGTCGTAAATGAAGTGGCACGTTCTCTATAATAACTATTTCTTTGAGTGTACAAAAGTTCACTTTATCATACACAAAAAGTGTTCTTATAATTATTTGCATCTACAATTCATCACGAAATAATGCACATTTATTGGCTAACAGAAATATTAGTTCGTCTATTTCAATAATATTATTTACTCGCAAATCATCTGGCCCATATGATTTAAGTGGTCCCATGGCTAAGCTCTGATTTTTACATGTTACTATTGATTTTATAATAGTTAAAATGTTCACGCAAGGTTTATGAAAGTTCTTTCATCTTTAGTTACTATTAGTTTTGAAAAGATATTTCAGTATACAAACAATCATTTTCTGAACGGTCTACCAACTGGGTCTTTTACCTATAATCCGAATCATCTATAGCTACACATTTCCCGTAAGTCCATGTGTATGCTAAAATTAAACATTAATTAGTGGGCGTTGTTCACAATTACTAGCTCCAACTCGGTGATTTCTTACAAACGATAACATTTCGTACACGGTCGCCAAAAGCTCGTCCTTTTTCCTCCCCGTTTACTTTATCTCGCCTGCAGTAACCAGCACCGGATCTCGAATCTCAATCTCTGTCGATTTGAAAAAGGAGAGAGAGAGAGAGAGAGAGAGAGAGAGAGAGAGAGAGAGAGAGAGAGAGAGAGAGAGAGAGAAAAAAGCCCATAGTAAAAGAAATCGCTGCGCGGACTCATCCATCTCCCTCGATCACTCGCTCTGATGCATGTTTTATGTCTGTATATACACTCAGGCTTCCTGCACGAGAGCAAGACGAACTCTATCTCTGTCTCTTCGTAAAGTACAAAACGTCGCCCATAACCTTCCACCTCACGACTCTTTCTTCCCTCTGTTCCTTTTTCATCTGTCCCTCTTACTCTCTTCTACTCGATTTCTCTCCGAATGCAAATGCAAACCGCATTTCCAGCACCATTGTTGTTGCTGCTGAATCTACGACTACTACTATTATTACACAGTTCGCTCTCTTCGTTTTTCTTGCTTCTTGTGCACGTGCTTACTTTGCGTTTGGATATGTGTCGAAGTCTCGGGAAAATCATACAAGATAGAAGGAATTGTAGTTGGAAACACACGTTTTCAAAAGAAATAAATGAAATAAACGTGACGTTTATTGAATTGAAGCAAACCATGTAATTATTGAATTTTAATCAAACCATTAAGTCTTCAGTAATATTTCTTATGTCTTAGTCTGAGGAAAGGGTTTTTAACATCAAATAATAATTGTGGTAATAATTATAAATAATAATAATAATTATTATAATAATAATAATAACGATTTTTCAGAGATCTGAATGAATAATATTATTACGACACTGCGATACTTCGTCGTGTGCGTCACTACATAAATATGGATGCGACAACTTTTTGTTATCTGTTAACTTTTCTGTTATTGTATATCGCACTTCGTAACGTTGCAATAGCACGCTAAACCCCAAGTTTACTGTTTTTGCACGTGCGACACGTGGTCGTGTGCAAGACTTTTCTCTCTTCTTTCGAGTAGATTTTGTGTACACCTTAAGCCCTTTCTCTATTATTGTTGTTGCGCGTGCGTGATTAATGCGAGTTTCGTATACCACGACAGACAGCAACAGAAGCTTGTGAGTACCAAGTAAATACGGCTCGATTACATAGTCTCGATCAATCATCATTGTATTCTCGATTTCTTCTTCCACCATCTGCCTCCTTTGCTTCTTTTCTATGGTCCATATATTTTTTCTCATTTTTTCAGGTACGTTCTTCAAGTCTTTGAAACCTCCTTAATGCCTCCATCCGCATTTTTATTTATACTTATTATTTTATTTGAAATATGTATTTGATTTTATGTTTTGTTTCATTCTTCCATTATTATTTTTTTTATTATTTTTACAGGTACGTGCATGTTTTTATATTCATATGGATCAAATCTGCAACCAATGCTCTCGTAAGTAAGTTTTCTTTGAATAAACATATTTATACTTAAAATTTTGTTAGTCCCCCGATTTTAAATAACATCAACCCACCCTCTGCTATAATCTCTATTCTTGTCCACGCATTTTTTTGTTGTTGTTTACATACAAAAATTCTCATCGTCAGATCGAAAAGTCAATCTCCTATAGTTGACTATAGCATCTCAGTATCATTATAAGTGCTTGAATATGTTTATCGTATTTTTCTCACTTTATTTGTGTTATTTTCCGGTGACAGTCCGGCATGTCGCGAGATGTCTCTTGATTTTTAATTGGTTGTCTGGACGTTTTGCTGATGACGAAAGACATCAATGCATGTCTGATAAGAATTTATTTTAAAAATACGAGTAGAGGGCGCCGTTTTGAAATAGTTATATGTATCAGGTTTATCATTACTTTCTACTTTTGGATACGTTTTTCTGTATCATAAACAAAATTATATGTTCAGAATAAAATTTAAAAAATGTATCATCAGTAGATGTTTGAATCGTTTTAAAAATTGTCTAATATCATAACCTCAATAAGGTACCGATAAAATCACGTCACTCAAATAAAATAAATGAACAAAGCATAACTTTGTGTATGCTCAATGATTTCATTTTATTTGTTCACAGTCATTGAGCATTTACGTTTTTTATTAGTCTATTTTTTTTCTAAACAATAAAAGTTGAACTGACTTTGGAGAACATCGTAGTTTGCCGTCACTACTATTGTAATAAGATTATTTCTCCTATATATATATACTAAATGGCTTAAGGGGACGCAAGATGTAAAATTGCTCTATTTAATTCTCTTTATTAGCAAAATACAGTTTTTTATTGTTGCAAATCAAAGAATCTCGTGATCATTAAAAATCAATATCTCATTCTTCAAGCTTGGAATATTTTTTTTTTTTTTCAAGGTATATCAATGAAATGCAGTGGTATTTAAGTAAAATCATATATATATATATATTTACTTTAGACTAGATTGAACTTAGTTGTCTTGTTTCCTATGTTTTTGTTGAGTTGGATATCGGTATGTTATGGTTTGGATATATTTTTAAAATCTATTTTTTGTACATTTTTTGAAACTTTTGGAGTATAATATTAGTTTATTATTGTTTGTAAAATTTTGGTTGTTTACATATTTATAAAAATTTATAGGCCATTACAGGTAAGTGAGAATTAATAAATTTTTTTATTTAGGTTTAAAACAAATTCTAAAGTCATTATTGCATACCATTTAAATTAAAAAAAAAAATATTGCCTGCATCAGTCAGTTTCATATTTATTTAAAAACTGCTGAACAATAATGGTAGAAACCAAAAAGTATTTTTAAAGTCATTGATGTTACTGTTTGTTTGCATTCTAAGCGTTTGTAGTATCTACCCCTCAATAGTGGCATGAAAAGTAGTCGGAACCACCGGCCTCGGTAGCGCAGTAGGCAGCGCGTAAGTCTCATAATCTTAAGGTCGTGAGTTCGATCCTCACCCGGGGCATTATTTTTTTTTTTTTATTTGCCGTAATCATCATATTTGTTCACCCAGGCACGCAATTATCAACATTTTTTACGCGAATGACTATTGAACCTAAAACATGTCGGATATGTATTTATTTTTCTTGATATGGAAAAAACTGTTTGGACTTTTATTGTAGCTTTGTTGAAAAAAATTATTTTTCTGTGCTACGTTAAATAAACTTTCTATCAAAGATATCAATTTCTTATGCATCACAGTTACATTTTTTTCAATGTTAAGGCGACGAAACAGTTTTATTATAGATGGCCTTTATTACTATTTAGTTACAAAAGAATGTGCCCTTCTATTTCAAGAATCCATCCGCCGCGAAATTAGTATAAAATCAATGCAAAGCAATCATGAGTATTGAACCTTGCGTAGAATACGCGAGGGAACAAGTTATATAGTGCGAGAGCGAGGAAACCATACACTGCACAATACATCAGGCGCCCCTGCCGCTCTAGTGTTGCTCTGCGCGCAGTAGAGTAGAACGCTTCAGCCGACGCATATTACGCGACTTTGACAGCCTCCGTTATTCCCTCGGTGTTGTACCTATACGCGAGTCCCCGTGCGTGCGTAATTAAATTGCGCTGTTTAGCATGAGCGCCAATGCCGAGGCGATGTACAAAAGCCCCAGACGCGACCTGCCTGATATTACACGGGAAAATGTTTCGAAATTGTTGTTTCGAAAAGCGCCAAACTACACACTATACCTTTGCATTGAAATTATTCGCGTCTCGCCTCCGCGTGGAATTTATTTTTGGATTTGATAGTTTGCGGCACATTTCGATCATATACGGCAAACCAACTCTAAAGGTACAGCATTCACAAGAAAAGCAAATTGATAGTAATCATCGCGTGAAATAAAAAGTTTTTTCTGTGTTTTCCATAGCAGTTTACGAAAGATTACTAGATTGATTCTCGCAGACTTTCGAGCAATTCTCTTCATAAATGATACGAGCTAAAAGCTATTTCATGTTTCGATCCGAGGCACCATGATGAGGTTAAGGCACTCTCCAAAATATCCACCCCCGCCACCACGAAAGCGCAGAATCCGTGCGATGCGCAGAAGAGAGAGAGCAGCTGATGGCTCTCGCGCCTCGATCAATCCCGCGCATCACGTGGCTCCGCAAAACAACAATACACCAGTCATTGACGACAGAATCGCGTCATTAATCGCGCACCAGTTAACCCCTAGGACGAAAATAGACCTTCAAAAGGGAGATGCTCGACGCTCTTTATACTCTTTCGAGAGGACTGACCCAGATTTTTCTCCTCATCCGAAGCAATTTAAACTCGTGTCAAACGCAGGGCTTTGTTGTTGTTGCCGCGGTAATAAAGCTTCCCCCGTGACAACGATTGTTCCCCCTTACCCATGTTGAATTGAATTGAAGTTGGTGTGGTTATTCATTAAAAATTTACCCTGCAATTTCAATAACTAGATTTTTCATTCAAAAGGCGTTTCGAGGTACTCGTCGATCATCAGCCAGCCAACGATGACTATTTAGCCTCGCATCTAGCAAACAAAACTGAAGACTATGGATGAAAGAAAAAAAGGTTCAAGCTACTCGAATAATGAAAAACAAGCAAAAGCAGCGAAAGCTCTAATTAACTACCCTCGAAACAACACACACACTCACCCTCCGCGCGTCCCTGCGAGTGTAAACAAACGCCCGATCCTCCTCCTCCTCCTCCACACCCATCCACACACTCAAAGGCACAACCTCAATTCTTCGCGAAAGGCAAAATCCTCCAGTCCCGTGTACTTCATCTCACTACGCGACTGTACGCGAATGAAGCATGTTGTTCATCGAATGAAACGGGACAAAGGCACTGCGAACACATCGGCGAGAGCAAGAGAAAATACCGGAGAATGTCACATGAACGGCGTCGTTGCGTTGGACTAGCGGCCTATACGTGCGGGGTAGGAGAGTATCTCGAATAGCGATAGAGGGAGGCGAGAGGAGCGTCGGAGGAAGTTGGTAGGACGATGCTTGCTTGCGGGTATGTGTTTGTGTGGTACACACAACAGCAAAGACGACACGAGGACGCAAGCGCACCCGCGCCTACTATACTGTTGTGGGAGGGTAGTGTAGGCATCGCGTATACTTTTTCTCCGCGAGCGTCTGGCGCCTCCGACCTAACCTCGATTCGTGCCCTTGCCGCGCGAAAATTGCGACACGGGTGTCTCTTCAGTGGAGCGCCTGTTATACACGGTGGCGCTAATTCGTGCTGCGTGCACGCTTACGTTGCATAGACATGACGTTCGTCCTGACATTTTGAAATAAAGGATTGAAAAGTGAAAAGATAATCCTAAATTGGCGCTGTCTCATTTGTATAAAGGTTGTTGAAACAAACATACAGCGACTGTGACAGGCAATTATTTTCGTTGATACAAATGTAATAAACTTGTACATTTCGAATCCGTCCGAAAAATCATCCACCACCACCCTTCCGTATACTTCATTACAAAAGCAATCTCGAAACGCCAAAAAAAACATCAATAGCCCCAACAACCAGATTACCCGCGACAATAAAGTTATGACGATACACGCGTACGACACGTACGCGCGCGATACACCTCGAGCCCCGATGCAGATTCCCAATCAGAGCGGCAGCAGCGCTCCGAGGCGTTTCCACCAATTAAATTTGAATTTACCGCGCCGAAGGCGCTACAGTTCAGCGCGAAGCCCCTTGTTGCAGTGCCGGTTTTGCACACACGGATTCACCAACGCACGGGTTACACTCGTACACACCCCAGCGAATAATCGATCCGCTGTGACGTCACTTTGGGGAACACCAGGCGTGTGCGGCGCGTGTGGGTGTGCGTGCACGGGAACAAGAGGGAGGAAAGGGCTGGGTCTGTAATACGGCAGGAAAAGGAGAGGCGAGCTACAGGGGACGCACGCGAAGACGCTCTTTGCAGCGAAGTGCGTTTGTACGCGTAACTTGCTGTTGATGCAGCTCGGTTTTATTGACCGAAAATTCGATGAGGAAATTTTTTCGTTCGATTTCTTACTTTTTAACGGATGTAAACGTATCGATTTATCGTGTACTCGGTATGATTCATCGGAATATGCAAATCGTCGCTTTGATGGAATAAAAAACTTACCTTGAGTTTTACTAAGTTTGAGAAAATTGCCATCCCAATTTTGGGTCAGAAAAAGTACCGACCTCCATTTTGAGTTTAAAGTAGGAATTGATTTTATTCCTAAAAACCATCCTGATTTGTAGTTTAAAAATACTGTGTATCGATTTTTGTGGATAAATTACTATCTCAAAGTAAATTCTGTTGATTTCATCAAATTTTATTAGAAATTAAATTTCCGAACAAACCTTTCTCTGCAAAGAAGCGAAGTAGTATGAAATTGAATTTAATCGTGAATTCGCGCAAGAGATAAAGTATAAAATACATTTGCTTTATACTGAGACCCTTTTTTCACGATTAACCAATAATGTAACTTTTTGAAACTCGATATATCATCTTTTATTACAATGCATTGCAATGGTGCTAAAATGATCATTTGACATATTTTTGAAAGGTTATCCGTTTTGACAAAACATCATAATTGCGGAATTTCAAACATTCTTCCAACCCTCTCCTGCGTATATTATGAGTGTTACTTGTTTCAAGAATATTGTCTTGCTAACAAACGAGTAGAAATTATTACATCGGATTCATACACGTTCTGCATCGTTCCGAAAAGCCATGAGGTGAAAATTTTCATCCACGCACACCCGTTTAATCAATTTTTACGAACGTGGCCACGTCTGCCGCACCAACGGTCAATACGCTTTGTTAGCATTGTTTACCAGCTCGCAGCAAATGTACAATTTACTAAAAAAATTTTTAAAACCAACCCTACAATTACTCGAAAAAAAAACGCACATAACGTTAACACCCCTCTCTCCGATCCTCGAGCACTAATATTTCGTTCCCTTCGACATTGCGTTCGCTCGACATCATCCACCTCCGCCTGAGCTACTACTATGTGTAATGCACTCGCCGCGCTCGCCCACGGAAGCGGAAGCGGGACTCATCAGTGCATATCTAACGACATCGGGCTTCCACCGGCGCGGCTCGCCGCACGCCAGGTATATTCCACTGTGTGATAGGTACCCACCGTCTGCGTGGAAGAGTCAACGTATCCGCACGCGACGACCGGACTAAAAATCATGGTCCGTTCGATTGTCACTTTTTTTTTATATTTGATGATTTTAAATCTATCTACAACCGGATCGCTAGGCAAATTTTTTTTCTATGGAAAAAATAAAAATTTTGATGATCAATACAATCAATGGTATTCAGATTTTGGTGCTCGATCGTCAATGTAATTACTTGTTAATTTTTGAAAATTTTTTCCCAGCAGAATCGTTATCCAAACATTAAAATATCAAATTCATGACATTTAGGTGTGAAAATAGTCAAAAGTTAACCGCTCGAGGGCACCTTCTTTGAGTTATTGATAATCAAAGTTTACTTGTACAATATTTTTACATCCACAACAATTATTTACACAGCAGTCGCAACCTACGGAACCAGCAGTTCAGTGCACATGCATTTAATTATCTTAAATATCTCCAGAAATGTAGCAAAAGTGCTTCATAAATTTTATGGTGTTGAAAAATTTCAGAACCTTTCGAATTTTCTACTTAAAATGTATAAAATTAGAAAAAAAATTGCCAGGGATCTTATTGTTTGAAAATAGACAGCTCATATGTATACCAACCACATATTGTGTACCGAGCATATTTTGTCTCGGATCAATCAAATATATATTTTTGTCTCAAACCCGTGTGAGTTTTCTGACTTGTACATATAGCAGAATAAAATAAATATGTTCGAACGTACACAACAAGCGCTGTCTCGTCGTTACGAATTTCGTTGACTTTTGTTGCCAAAGAAGGCAGTATGCGAAAAACTGTCGGATCGTAATATCGTCGTGTCTTTTTCAACACAAATATACCCGAGTTTTTCATACATAAAATTTACAGTTTTTTGATTTCCCGTCGCAAAGCCGATTTTATCAGCTACACGTCCCGAACACGTAAATCTCGATCGTAAAACAATCCCCGCTCTCGCGTGAAAATTCCACCCGCACGCCAAAGCGAGCAGAGCCCCCCGCGGATGCAGCGAGATTTCCCGCAAGCGCAGCGTGCTTCCGCGAGCTTGCGACCGATAAAATCACGCGTCGAGGGACCCGGCCCGGAAGCGCGCTGCCGCAGAATTTCCGGGAACGCCGTACGGTCCCGCACGCGCCATCCATTGCTGGGAGCTTGCAAGCTCTCGCGGGAGTCCCGAGCTTTCCGGGTGCGCTGTAAGATGGCGGCGCGACGTCGACTCGAAAAGCTCCGGGCAAGGCGACTTTTCTGCTCGCTCGAGAGTGAGAGTGATTTTACAGGACCTCGTGGGTGGAACGCGCGTGGGGCTTTTTTTTCGCTACTGCGTTTAAAATCTTCCCGGATTGCGAGCTCGAATATCCTCGCGTCTCGCGTGAATCGAATTACGTGATGTTACAATCTTGAAGGAAAAATGATGGATCAAGCAAATAAATTCTTCTGTTTTACTTGATCAAATCAAGTGAAACGTCGTTCAATTCATTAATGCGTTAATGACTTGTAACTCATTTCGAATCAATACACTGTAAATCCAAACGCTCGAAAGTAAACACTTCAGTGTTTAATTATTGTCACGTATTTTAAACACTTTCGTCCGTTGAGTTTTAAAACACTTGAGTGTTTAATCTAAAAATAATACACTTGTAACATTTTAAAACAAAAAGCTTGAGCGTTTAATCGTAAATTAAACGTTTGGATGGTTTAAAACTGAACGGATAAATCTGTTGCATGAATTTAAACCATAAAGTGTTTAGTCTTATAACATTTGGATTCACAGTGATATGCGCATATTCGAATTCAGAGAGTTTAGTGGTATACCAGTATGGCGAAGTAAGTATTCCCGTGCTATCCCGAAAGACTCCTTTGAGGTGGTTTACCGTAACAGCCAGTCTCTCTCTCGGTCTGACGTGTACGACCGCCCGCGCGTGTTCGCGGAAGCTGAGATACATGGTGTTAATTTCGGCGCCGCTCGCCCGCGCGGCAAAAGGACGGCAAAGAGCGAGCGGCTGAAAAACGATGGAAAGATAAACCGGAAGTAGGTGTAGTGGCGGGGTACCGCGCGCGGCGTTCTTGATCCAACCGAGAAGTGGGGGGGGAAAAAAAAAGAGGAGAGATCAAAGGGCGGGGGTGCCTGTGCGGAATTTTCTCGTTCAGAAGAAGTGCCCGTTTTGCTCCCTTTCCGTTCGGTCCACCCTCCCCTCCCGAGAGCCTTTTCAAATGGAGAAACGGTTTTGCCGATGGTTGCGAGATTCGCCCTGTATTTATTAGTACGCTGCGGACTAATTTTGAGATTCTGCGATTATTTCTGTGTCGGGGTGATGAGGATTGCTTGCTTTCCTTGTAGTGACGAGTCGAGGAATTGTTTTGTCACTGAACAGGACGAATGAAAATGAAATCCCGAGAAACCGGAGGGACGAAGAATTAACGATGACTGGTAAAAGCGGAGCTGAAAGGAATTCAGAACCCTCGAAAACGTATACGCTCTCCCTTCGACCCGTACCATTCGGATGATCCGAAACCGATGGTGTAACTTACACTTCCACCATCCCGAATCGACCGCTCGCAGCCGATCGATCATTCCCAACAGCCCATCTTTCCGCTCGTCCTACGCACAACTCGAAGTAAATGCGTCAGCACGCGCCTCGCGGCAATAAACTACCTTACCAGTACTGCAGTCGCGACAATCCCTTAAACTTCTCCGGAATTTTCCTCGGCTCGTCCACCAACATAACCGCACAATACCAGCCCCATGCTCCCTCCTCCTTCTATTGCATTGGCACAATCCGCAGGAGCTGGCCGTAAGACACGCGTACAACACAACGTGGAAAGCGAGCCAACGAAGCCACGCGCAGCATTGCCAGACTGGCGCGCGCCATCTTGCACGTCTGCGTTCGGCTGCTCGCAAAAGCAGGGGAACATGAGCGGCCGGGAGCTCGATCGACTCGCGCCGATGCCGTAGTGAGCCTTGCGTGTCTTGTGCCCCCCTCCCCCCTTCTGTCCCCTCCCACAGGCGACAGCTTGGTCTTTGGCTGGTGTGTCCCCCCCTCCCCCTGCTTCGTCGGTTGGGTCATTGGATGTATTCGGGACTATGCAGCAGTGCCAAAAGTCATGTCGAATTGTTTCATCGTTGATGTGTTTATGGGAGTATTTTGCGGTAATTTTTACCGCGCAAACTTGCGAAGGAAATGACACATCGTGTCAACTTCGGTGGTGTTGGTCGTGATTTGGATATACTTTGACGACAGGGAGACGGAAAGTCCAATTGGATTCCGCTAAAATTTTTCATCAAAGATAAGCGGTAATATTTCTCCTGATTGGATAAATTCCACGACGTAAGATGCTGGTAATAGGTATGAGGCAAAAAAGAAACGCACTCTCGTCTATTCAATTTTAGATCGGGAATAGTGTCGTTTCACTTGCGCTCTGTCTCTGATGACATAAATACACAGCATTAAACTATCAGGGGAAAAGTTACCGTAACCTTAACATCATCGACCATCGCGACTTCCGACTACATCTAACCCCAAACCGATACACCTATAATCTCTCACCTCATCCCGTATAAACGCCTAAAAACTCCCTCGTACAAAAATCTTACTCCGCATGGACCGTCCAAACGTTACCACAGCGCACTTCTCCGTATCATACGCACAATACAAGCGCGACCACACACACACACACGCACAGAGGAAAGCTCCGACTGCCGCGCAGCAGCTGCTGCCACCACCGCCGCCTGGGACACCGCCCATGCGGGCAGGCTCGACCAAACAAGTGCTGCCACTGGCCGGGGGCCCGCCTGACCCTCGGCTTGCCATTTATGGAAGAATCGAGGAGAAGGCTCAGCTTCGATCGGGAGAGCACGACCAGCGGGAGCTGTTTTGTCGGCGGCTCGTAGAGCTCGTGATAGTATTGTATAGCTGCGGCGCGCGTTATCTATACGTTTGCGTATGTATGTAGGCGTTGCGCAACCAGCGGCTGGCTGTCTGCGTGTCCCGCAGAGAGGGAAGAGTCGGAGCGATCGAAACTGTACGGTCGGTACTTTTACCTGTATTTTACTCGAAAGTCCTTGACTTGGGGACACTTTTTTTGCTGCGATCGAGACGGTCAACAAGTGTATTGTTGTAAATTTTTCGTCCATAGAAGGTGTAAACGATTTTTCGGCCTTTCGAGTGACTATTGGCTGACGGAACCTGGTTGTTGTGCAAGACGAGCGCTGTCGCTTTTTATAGCGTTAGATAAGAGGTATACTAGAGGATTGATAACATTGATTGATAACAAGTTTATTAGTGCCAAGGACCAGTGGTCCGAACAAGTAGGATTCGTAGTAGGTGACGGTGAAACGAACGATATCAGTGGATTTAAGTTGTTCTTTGAAGTTGTAATTTTGGATGATTGCTGTGAAAGGCGTCACTTACCTTTGGGTCGTAAACATTGGTAAAACGTTGCGGATGTTGCGTGTATTCTTGAGATCTTTATTTTGCGCAATGATGATCGGTCTCGTTCCAATGGAGCAACATTCGATTGAATTACTCCCAAGCATCAAATTGGGAGGTGATTTTGCTCTGCGTCGGCGTCGTCACTGTTGCGAGCGTACTCGAATTCTTGGGAATATGAATAATAAAAACCTTCCACCAGCCTTGGAATCGTGATGCAAAGAAGCCTTGAGTGCTGCATAAATACTAGTGGAATAAATTATGAACAGTGCTATTATTGTGAGCCATATCGCAGTGCGTGACCGTATAACTCTGTTATGTTGAAACGCGAAAAAAAAAACGCATTGAAACAGTTGGAGAGCTTATTTCAGTTCTTACGTATGTTTATGTCTGATATACAGGTCGCATGCGCATTTTTTTTCGAAGTATGTCTCTTATGATTATTTAACGATTCGGCTTTTCAAACTGAAACGCAAAGATGATTTCACTAGTGAGGGTCAGTCCCTATACTAGAAATTCAGCGACGACAGTTAAATGCGTATTCACACAAATGTATCACTATTTCTAATAGAATAATAATTTCCCATGAAGCCGATCCATTTGTTAATACAGTTCAATTCGATGCGCCTGGCTGGAATTAAAATGGAATAGTAAATTGACCGTTACCAAATAAAGCGGCGAATACGAATTTGGTCAATACATCAATTACATATATTATGCTCAAATAAATAAAAGAAAAATAGCAATGACTGGTTCGATGTGTCAACGCAACTCCGACTAAATACCATCCAAACGGAATAAGGTGAATGAAATAATCTTCGGATGAAGTTAGATCACATTCCGGTGCTGAAACGATCAAAGAACAAGCACGAAATAATTTGTAATCTCAAACTACGCGCGCAAGACACGTCCGTACAACCGTATGAATATCAGAATTCATCGAACAAATTCGCACCTCCGTCGCGCGATCGCCAACAGCCTCAGCGCCAAATCTGCCGCGTGCACGGACATAATATCTTCTCTCTCACCGAACAAAAAAAGCAAAGCATAAATCTCACAACTTCCTGCTCTCTCGGCGCACATAATAGCGGCCACTCGACTTTCACGGTGCAACTTTGTAACGGCCCGCTGCAGCAGTTATCAACCGTATGTACGCCGCCGCGCCGGTTACCCAACGCGTAAATGTACAAGTATATAAATACCGGCCACCGTTCGATCGCGCGTGTGCGCCATTACCGTCGGCGCTTATAAAACGCCAAACTCGAAATCGTACCCCGTCGGCGGCAAGATTAATCACGTTTGGATTAATCATCAGAAAGTCCAGTTGGCCGCGCGCGGTGCGATTCTTTTCCCCGGCCGCTTCGGCGCTAACTGGCCGGCTCTCTCTCCCTCGGCTCGACGAGTGGAAAAAAAAAATAAA
>JAPYYV010006601.1:0-16540 GCA_030522625.1 Copidosoma aretas | reverse complement strand
CTTAAGCAAGCTGTGATTCTTTTCGTGGCAGCAGTGCGTTGGGATTGTGTTCGTGACACATCTGAGTTGGGATTGTCTTCCATTGAGGCATCGATATATGATGATGTCCATAGAATTGAAGAAAGACTTAAGTTAAATCCAAATTTACTTAAAGAATTCTTAGAAATTCTGACAGAAATTTGAAATAAAAATCCAATATCGGAAAATCACAAAATTAGTCAAAAAAATTTTCCAAACGATTTTCGTGAAAGTACATCTATTAAAAAAAATAGCTATTCAGAATATAGAAGAAGAAAAAATGTGTCCTACAAAAATATATACACATTTTAAAATAGAAATGAAAATGTTTTTGTTCGCAACTCAATGGCTGTACCGTACAATAATTTTTTATTAATGAGATACAAATGTCACATAAACGTTGAATACTGTGCATCAATACAAAGCATAAAATACATATACAACTATATTCATAAATGAAACGATAGAGAATTTTGTAAAATACAAAAGATATAAATTGCGATGACGTTTATGTTGAAATTAAACAATACATCGATGCACTATATTTAAGTCCAATGGAAGCCGCTTAAAGATTACAAGAATATCCCATCTGCGGTAGAAGTCAGTGTGTAGTAAATTTACCAGTACATCTTGAAAATAAACAAAATATGGTTTTGGATGAAAACCAAATTTCTGAACCTTTGAATAATTACAGAACACAACTTACAGAATGGTTTAAATTAAATAAAACAGATGAATTTGCTCAAAATTTAAAATACGTAAATATTCCAGAATATTATAATTTTAATAAAATGATTAAAAATGGGAAAAAAGACAACGTTCCGGGAAATATACTGCAATAGGTAGATTGAATGTTATTTCTCCGAAAGACCAAGAAAGATTTTACATAAAGTTAAAATTAAGTAAAAAAGATGGTTGTACATCTTTTCAAGATTTAAAAACATACAAAGGTAAAACATATACAACTTCTAAAGAAACTGCAATTAGCATGGGTTTAATTGAACACGATTAACAAATTTGGACTATTTTCGAAGAAGCTAGCGTTGTTATGTTACCAAATCAATTGAGGAAATTTTTCGCATGGTTTTTACTTGCAGAAAATATTTAAGGTGATGAAATCTGGAAAATGTTTAAAAGCAAATTTACAGAAAACTTTGAAATAAATAAAGGAAATCAAGCTCTTTTACATTCAAATGAAATGTTTAAATTAGAAAATAAACGTTGTGAAAATTACAATCTACCTGTTCCAGAGAATATTATTCTAAATGTAAATAACAATGATAAGGAAATTAAATTAAGTAAGAAAAGATTCGATGATACATATGAGAAATGAAACAAAACACAAAAACATATTTTCAAATCTACATGTTATGGTATTAATAAAAATTTTTTTTTTTGGTGGCCCAGGAGGATCAGGAAAAACTTTTCTGTACAAGACTTTAATTTATTACTTTATAATAGATAGTAAATAATGTACATAATGGAAATAAAAGTTCAATTACGTCACAAAAGTCTTTTTAAAAAAGGTTTTTAACATTAAACAATAAATTTAAAAAAGTGGATGTAGCCTATTCACCTTTATATCACAACAAACCGAAAAATTATTTCATGTATACGAAGTATATAAATGAAATTGCTTTTTATGGTAATAGTGTTGATGTTACTAAGAGGAATTAGAGAACCACTTTAAAAAAGCGCTCCTGGATGATTAGGTGGAGTGGGAAAATCATCATAAAATATTAAATAGATGATTGATATAACTGATACTTTGAATGAAATTAGGAAATACAGCTCCTAAGAGAAGAAAAATATTTGTTTACGTTAAATCACAAAGAAAACAAGCGAATTTGAGAGGGGGGCGAGGAGGGAGAGAGGGGGCGGAGAAAATTAGAGTCCTTGCAACTATATATACATAGTAAGATCTGAAAAAATTTCTAAGTTACAGAGGGGGGGGGGTGAGGGGGGCCTGAAGGGGACTATTCAGAGAAGAAAAATTTTTTTTTACGTTAAATCACGGAGAAAACAAAAAAATTTGAGAAGGGGGGTAAGGAGGGCGAGGTAACAAGTGACAATCGTCAAAAACATGTAAATATCAAAAGAATACTCCAGTGATTTGAGGGGGGGTGAGGGGGGAGAGGGGGGGCGGAGGAAATTACAGCCCTTAGAACTATATATATATATGGGTCGAAACGCGTCAACCGGATCAGTGCTACGTACGGCCAAAATTTGGGAGCACCTCCAGAGATGGTTTTGGGCTTAAAATTTTCGTTTTCTTATGAACTTTATGATGTCATGTGGCTCCATGCCCGAATTCGTGATGACTGACCCAATATGGCGGTCGGAAGCCGGAAAAAACCGAGTTCAAATTTGGTGCATATCAGTGTATTTTAGAAAATTGTATCCGCCATCTTGGATCCGCCATTTTGAATTTGGCAAATCTGACCTTGAATTGGTGTTCAGCGACCCATACAACCTTCATTTTTGTTTGCAAAATAAATAGCAGATTTGTAATGAGAAACCAAAATTACCATAGAAAATGTGTTGCAAGATTTTTAAAAATTTTTCATGCAATGATTGTTTGAATAATTTGTTTGAACAAATTTTGTTAAAAAAAAATTAGCAGAATTATAATTAGCAGCCTTCAAGTGTAAGGATACAATACTCCTGAAAAGAGAGGCGATACGTTACAGTCTACAAGTAGATCCAAGCAAAGCTATATTAAATTCAAAATCCTTTTACGATTGAGCTAAAAAAAAATTTACAAATACAGGAATATTTTACTACAGCAAGGAGCATCACGACGAGACTTTAAAGTTTCTGAATCGAACTTACAAAACGGTGCCCTTCGTACCAAACATCCAAATCAATCACTCTTTCATTCCCATTTCTGGCAAAAAAATGATAATCAGAAGATACTCCGATGGGAGTGAATCAAAAATTTTCTAGTATTAATGTAATTAAGAAGTACATAAATATATTGCAATAAAATAAACATTAAGTCTTTTTTTATCTTGTATCAAATATTATGAGTTATAGTAAGATACAATCGATCTAAATTTCTCTTTTTCTTTCAACACTTTCATTTTATAGTATAAAAGCAAGTTACTATTTATTACGTAATCAGTAAAAATAGATAAAAAACATAAGAGAAAGTTATGCCATGACACTACCTTAAGAAAGTGGTGCACCTAAGAAATATGACCAATAATCATACTTACAATTATACTTACAAATACTAAGGAACTAATATTTTTGTATTTTATCTCGATACAAAAAATCTATCTATTTTTTTTTAATATTACATAAAATCTGTAGTATGTTGGAACAGAGAACCTTAATGATCTTTTCTGTTGAATTTGTATGAGTTTGAGTCCCCTAATTGGAGTACTGCATTATAAACGTGAAGAATTTGTAGTCACGCCAAGATCAATAAATACTAAGAGTCTTGCAAATATTTAAAAATTATTCTTATCATTACAGTGGGATCAGAATATTATTTGCTTGATTAGTTACTATTTTCTATCTGTAGGCACTATTTTCGATCTACCATATTGATTGTAAATAATCTAATGATACAATCATAAGCCCCACGCAACAGTAAAATTTTATTTTGCTCTCTTTGTTATTCAGTTTAAAATTATAAATTCACACTTAGAAGGTCAACATTAGAACCTAACCTTAAAATTAGTATTAAACATCAATTTTTTGATATTTTGCCCATGCAAAGGGATAAAAAGCTTTTTTTTTATTTACTTCTAAATTCATTGTATTTATAAATTATAAGTTAAAGATGATCAACAACTCAAAATATAACATAAATATCTTCATTAAATGTCAGTTTTATGAACATCTTACAAATGCAAACTGCGGAAATCATTTTTTTTTTGTTCCTAATTTCTTTGTTATTAAAAATAGAATTAGGAAAACATACTAAGGAAACCAAAATATAAAATTCTAGCTTGAAACATATTTTTTTCTTAGTTTTCAGAAAATCTTACTACTGCAAACACACACAGAGCAAAATTTTTTTTTATTCCGTATTTTCGAGAGAAATTATAAAAATTAGGACAGTGTTCATAAATTATAACCTATTAAAAAATTTTAAACAACTATCAATTTCATGAACATTCCGCAAACCTAAACAAATTTTAGAGTAGTTTTCTTAAATTTTGTCATTATTTAATACAGACTCAGAAATAAAATATTAAGGAGTACAGGAAATGCAATCCATATCCAAAAATTAGCAATGAACAACCTTTTGTCGATATCTTGCCAGCGAAAACACACAGGAAACTAAATTTGTTTATTATCAATCTTCTCATTTACGACAGCAATGAGGATGAATTGTAAAATTTGTAAACCCCAGCTAAAAGATCAACGTTGACTTAACGTTGATTCAACGGTAATTTTTCCGATGGATCTCATATGATGTTTTTAATTGTTGAACACACTTGATGTAGATGTACGACCTGTTTAGGAAAGTACCATTCTTATGATAACACTAAAAGTGAGGGGTTCAAGATTTTCATCATTTATTTATAAAAAAAACCAAAAAAAAACATGTATTTAAAAATTTGCAATTAAACCACTTGAAAACCTCAGTTATAGTGTTATCATACGGATGGTACATCCCAAAACTGGTAATACATCTTCATAGAATGTGATCAACAATTAAAAAATATGATTTTAGATCAATCTAAAAAATTAACGTTGAATCAACGTTGAATCAACATTGATCTTTTAGCTGGGGTTTACAAATTTTACGACTTATCATCATTGCTGTCGTAAATAAGAAGATTGATAATGAACAAATTTAGTTTTCTGTGTGTTTGCGCTGGCAAGATATCGAAAAAGGGTTGCTTATTGCTAATTTTTTGATATGGTTTGCATTTCCTGTACTCCTTAATATTTTATTTCTGAGTCTGTATTAAATAATTACAAAATTTAAGAAAACTATTCTAAAATTTGTTTAGGTTTGCGGGATGTTCATGAAATTGATATTTGTTTAAAATTATTCAATAGGATATAATTTATGAGCACTGTCCTAATTTTTATAATTTCTTTCGTAAATAAGGAATAAAAAAAATTTTCTCTGTGTGTGTTTGCAGTAGTAAGATTGTCTAAAAACTAAGAAAAAAATATGTTTCAGAATAGGGTTTTGTGTTCTGGCTTCCTTAGTATGTTTTCCTAATTCTATTTTTAATAACAAAGAAATTAGGGAAAAAAAATTATTTCCGCTGTTTGCATTTGTAAGATGTTCATAAAACTGACATTTAATGAAGATATTTATGTTATGTTTTGACTTGTTGATCTTCTTTAACTTTTAATTTGTTACTACAATGGATTTAAAAGTAAATAAAAAAAAAGCTTTTCATCCCTTTGAATGGGCGAAATATCAAAAAATTGATGTTTAATCCTAATTTTAAGGTTAGGTTCTAATGTTTTGACCTTTTCAGTGTGAATTTATAATTTTAAACGGAATATCAAAGTGAGCAAAAAAAATTTTGCTCTAAAGCGTTTCCGTTTCCGAGATATTCATAAAATCGACAGTTAAAAAAATTTTGAGGTTATGTTTATACTTGTGGATCTTGTTTAACTTGTGGCTTATTAATAAAATATATTTAGAGGTGATTAAAAAAATTTTCATCCCTTTGCATGGGCGAATCATCAACAAATTGTTGTTTAATGCTAATTTTAAGGTTAGGTTCTAATGGCTTGACCTTCTAAGTGTGTTATTATATTTGCATATGGAATAACAAAGAAAGCAAAAAAAATTTGCTTCTCAGTGTTTTCGTTTCCGAGATATTCATAAAATGACGGTTAAAAAAATTTTTAAGGTTACGTTTCGACTTGTGGATATTCTTGAAGTTTTAAATTATGAATACAATAAAATTAGAGGTAAATAAGAAAAAAAAAAAGTTTTATCTCTTTGCATGTGCGAAATACCAAAAAAATTGGTGTTTCATGATAATTTTTAGGTATTGATTCAATTTGCCGGGTTTGGCAGTATTTTTCCTAAAATCAACATTAAATAACAAAAAAAAATGAAAAAAAATTCATTTTTCCATCTGTTTTCGTTCTCGAGATCTTACGTTTTGCCCAAAAAAAACTAAATCCGCCTACTGTGCGCCTGTTCTATTTACTTTTTCGACTTCGGACAGCGCCCAGCGTCTTCTCCAATGTTTAATGAACAGTAGGAATTTTTGCACGGATCAATTAAAGCAACTGTCTGGTCACAAATCAATCGTATAATTAGTGCACTTTAGCGCGCGGCAGCCCGCCAAGAGCAGAGCGCGCCGAGTAGTGCCCAAGCGGCTCGAAGCCGCACGAACAGCGTCGAAGCATGCGTGCGCTCTGCCGCCAGAGATTCTAAGATTTTTAATTGATTACTCAGCAAAAAATAATGTATGAAAGGGTGTTTCAAAATATTTTGCTATTTTTAATGAAATATAAACCAGTAACTATGGTATTTATATGTGAAATGCTAATTTTTTTATGGAAAAAAACTAATTGTTTTGTTCAGTCTTTTTTTACCTATGCACATGAGATTCAAATTCAACACTGCAACGCGCAGACAGCAGCGTCGGTATAATAGCAGCTGAACCCAAGTACAAAGGTACATCGTATTTTCTTCTGTCGCAGGCAACTGATGTTTTTTTATTTATCTCACAAATATCTCGCAATATTTACCGATCACCCCCCTTTTTTATTACGGCATATGAAAGAGGAAGACTTCGGCTTTACAACGTATATATTTATTCTGCGGAAATAGTTACGTTTGACTATATGTAGATTAAAACAATTCGTTTTCCTATTATGGCCCATGTAAATCCACGCATAAGTTGAAACTTTGAGCTCAAACTTCTCAAGATTTTTATCGATTTGGGATATAAATAAGGTCAGCATTGGATTTAGCAAACCTTTATTTATACGATATGATGTACATATTTTTGGAAATTTTCATGACAGAGCCTTCTTAATTAAAGTTCTGCATCAATTCATGTACACATCTAAGAATTGTCTACTTAGTACACAACTACTTTTGTACATAAACTTCCACAGCAGCTTATTGACAATCATATTTCTCATTTTGTATCACTATATGTATTTCCTAATTAGTATACAATCTACCATTCCAGTACAATTAATATTAGTAAGTTAGCATGCACACAGAAAAATTCAGGTTTCCAACGACAAAATAGTAATTCACAGCTATTGAGGTAAGAAAATAGGATCTTACAAAAATTGACCATATAGTATATTACGCCACTAGGTAGGGAAGTAGCACATTCCCGTCCGCGTGTAGATTGCTACCCGAGGCAAAGCCGAGGGTGGCAAATACGCGGAAGATGATGTGCTACTTCCCTGCCGAGTGGCGTATACGATTTTTCTTCATACCCGGCGGGAAGTTCGCGACCCTCAAAAAGTAATTTGCGGTATAAATTTAATACAAAATAAACAAGCAATCATTCCGTCGTTCTTTGTGAACGCCATGTATTGATATCTGGGGTTCTCATAGGGAGAAAGCGCGAGTGAGATAGGAAACAACTATATAGCGTCTTTGTACTATGTACTGCAGCCACGATCCTGTGACAGTCGTTCAGTCACGTAAAAAGTTCAGCTTTACAAAAAATGTATGTTCGTAGTCCATTTCCCCGTCACTGTAAGGTATTGTATGCGGCGGCCACGCTTCTGTTACAGCCGATCACTTATCGAAAAAAAAGTTCACTATCAAGTTCTTAAGCAGTGGCTATTTTTCTGTATTCGTTGATTTGAATTGAGTGCACGTACAAACACTACAAGTAATTCAATTATTTTTAATACTTCACTGATGGGCACGTCTTGAAACAAATGAATCATTTATCTAAAGCCCTGCATATCCACACACCGCACATTCTTAACGTTTTCAAGGTTATGGCATTAATGTTTTTTTTTCTGTCAGCTGCATAGTATCATCGACTATAGCTATATACATGAGCGACTGATCGACTGATGTAAGAAAGTAACTATGAGAGAGCAGCGCAGTACGTTAGTGCGCAGTAAAAGATTCCTGAGTTGGTCGGGAATGTATGACTTCCCAGCCTCAAATCAGGACGGGAATGCGAACTTACCGTCAGGGTATGATGAAAACTTTTTTTCTGAGCCTCCTAGGAAAAAAACAAAAAAATACAAATTTTTTTAGAATATCATTTGCATGCAAGATATTAATTTGTACAGTGTCTAAAAGCACCGGAAATAAATTGTATCTTTGTCGGTAATCTTTGCATATTTAAATTTTGAACTACATAAACTTTGGATATATACAGGTATACATCAATGTTAACCAGGAGCTTGCCTCCCTGGCGCCATCTGAGCTGAGCTTGCTAGGTCGCCATCCCCATAGTATCGAAGTCTATTGGATAAAAGTTTGTTTTTAGAGAAGTTAATGTTAGCATGCTCCAATTTTTAATTCTATCAACTTACGAGTACCAATTACTCTGAAACATCTTAAGGTACCGTTCCTAATATTTCTCGATCCTTGTTTAATTTGACGATTAGTTGTGTGGTACTACTTATTAAATTTTACAATATCTCTGAAACATCTTAAGGTACCGTTCCTAATATTTATCGATCCTTGTTTAATTTGACGATTAGTTGTGTGGTACTACTTATTAAATATGTTCTGAATTCAAATAAATTTTTGAATAAAAAACTTGAATCAAGAAGTTGTCCCATTCTCATATTATTTCTTTTTCAGAGCCATGATATTGAATATTTTAAAATTAAGAAATATGCATCTTTTTAACACTTCATAAAGCTGAAGCTAGCCGTTGTACTATACGGTGCAGAAACAAAAAAAAATTTTTGCATTATAAATGAAGAACTGGAATAGGCTCATGTTTGTTGTCAGAAAACCAACTTAAAATATTATTCATAACGCTTGTCTCAATATGACTGTTACATTATTAAGGAGGCTCAACACATGTATCGATGTACCTTAAAAACGGATGAAATTGAAATATATGATTACTGAGTATGCATTCTACCACTGTGCAAGATTTTGCTATAGGTTGCTGCGGAAAATTTTTAGTGAAACACGTTACAAGTGAGCGTCTCATAAATAGGCTATTATAAAGACTGGCACTGTTTTTACCGGTAATCACATCATAACTTTCTCATATCACCTTAAACATTAACAAAAAAACTAGTGACATACAGTTGACATAACGTTCTTTCAATCAAACATAAGAAAGATATAGGTTGCTGCGGATTTTATTTAGATATTTTTCTCTGACGTATAGACACAATAGAAAAAGTAAAGGTTATTAGGTTAGAGCGTCGTCCACAAAACGCGCGCTGTATGTATGGCTATGGTTATGACTATACCTATACACATTTTTTACTATATATGGTGTGTTGAGCCTTCTTAGCGAACGGCTCTTATTCCTGCTCAAACGGTTTTTGACGAAAGTTCTTATATCTTTAATCAAGGGAATAATGGAGTAATAAAACTACGTACATTTCATCTTTATAGATTAATAAACAAATACTTATAATGTCAGTTGTGGCACAAAAGTTAAGAAGGATAAATAGTCATATACCCATGTGAAAAATTCATGGACTTTCCAAAAAATTTCGGCAACACCCCTTAACTTATATTAACGGAATTATAAAGTATTAAAACAATGTTTTTTTTATTGGCAATACAATCATACGTAACGTCTAATAATTTTAACAGAAATTAATAATAAATTAATGCCAATAAATTATAATTTTTGAAAAATTTTTGACTATATATTATATTTCAAATCAACGGAATAAAATATTGATGAAACAAAGTACTTTTTGCTTCTCATACAATCATTAGCAATATAAATACTGAATAGTTATGGATAATACAAAATCGATTTCCGACAAATTTTCGACGTGACTTTTTACAACTTTTTTTAAACAATAATAAAACCATGAAACAATGTATTTTTTATTTCCTATGTCATATTTAATACAAGATAATTTTTATTGCGGCACAATAGTTGATAATACAAATTTATAAATGATTGCCGAAACTTTATAATATTTCGAAAAATATATGACTAAAACTTCAATCAACGGAATTATAGAGCGATAAAGCAATTTTTTCAATATTGTAATACAATACTAGATAACTATTTGCAACTTTAGTAGCAGCACACAAGTTGTATATTATAAATCTATTTACAAAACAGAGCAAAAAATGTAACTTAAGTTGTTTATTCGTGCTAAGATTGGTTAAGGATTTTAAGTTATTTTATTGTTCGATCAAAGTTTAGAATCTACAGTTCAACAGGACTTAGGCACGGAAAGCGTACAGTGGTCAACCAGTATTTACAAATAAATTTAAAAAATTCGCTATATCGTTCCGCTGATTACATATACAAGGAGTATTGTCGAAATTTGTTTTAAAAATCATAATTTTTAGGCATTCATTCAATACTGCTTTAATACAGAGGAAGCTTTGTAATGGTCGAACAATCATTAAGCGTTAATATTACTGCATGCTTGTTGCACGCAAATTACATCAAACTAAAACTTTACAACAAATATCTGCTATTAGTCTAACATAAAATGATTTTTCTGGTGTTAAAAACACTGAATTATTCGTAATAAAGGAAGATTAAAAAAATATCTTGTTGCATGTATTACTACGCACCCTACCTAATTACTGCGCACCCAATTTATACATTTAAAGGACTATTTGATTTATAAAGGTACACATTTTTGATGCATTAAATTTCCCTTTCCATTACAAGTTTGTTCAACTCGAAAAAAAACACCGAAGATCATCGTTTGTGCGAAAATGTAAACAGACTATTGTTGAGGTTAGGAACGCGTCTACTCGAGAAAGTGTCTGTTGGAATGAAGTAAATAGTGGTTTTGATGGTATCGTCAACTTTATGCCACTAAAATTTTTTAACTTTTGTTGAAACGTTTCGAGTACTTTTCAGACGTGTTTAAGTATTTTAAAATAGATAAATCCTGTAATTGTATTAAAGTGCGCAGTAATTGTGTCATTTACCCTAGTAAGGCTTCGTTTTTACAATTTTTAGGGTCATTCAAGCAAAAAATTTGGGTTACACCGTCTTTTTTTTCTTCGATTTTGTTAATTTTTCGAAATCTTTTTTTTCAGTATTTTTTGCTGTTTATCAACATTTCTAAATATTTGGCTAGGAAAGCTGGAATATTCTGAAATAACATACAAAGTAACATGTTTAGATGAAATAAAAAACTTGGTAAGTGTGTGTGGGAGTGTGTGCATGCAATTACATAGTTTCAACTTATGATTTACTCGATTGATTTCGATTTAAGGACGTTGTCTAGCTTCATTTTTTTTGTAGCACATTACTTTTCGAATACAAAGTTGAAATTTGGCAACGTCGCATTACTCATGGAAATTTGGAAATTTAAACAAACACACTATCGGCATAGGATCCGTGCATCACTGAAACACGTGACGTTGCTAAGCGCTTCATACACGTATCATTTTACGTGATTTTTTATAAATATCTATATAAGAAAAATTTTTAATGGTGTTATAACATGGGTTGAAACAATCACCCATCAAAGAATCTTTTTCGTACATCCTCAATTTTGTGACCCTGTATCATTTTTATCATCGGATTCACTACGGATTTCGCTCGGAATTTTGTAGCTGTTCCATAAGACCACATGTTCACTAACATGTTGTTTTCCTCTTTTTTAGTATGTAAGTTTGTAACATATGTTAAAAAATAGATGTAGATTCCGAACAGCCAGAAGATTGATATTTTCAGTTTGTATCAAATTCTATTATTATTTTTTATAACTAGGCTTTGTCCTTAATATATGGCTGAATTTATTTGTTTTAACATTCACCTGTAAAGTGGTCTGCAGTCTTGATTTCTGTCATATATTTTTTTTCATTTCAAAAACTAGAAAAATTTTTTTCTGCTATTTATTATTCTTTTTTCCATGAAAATTTATGTTAAAAAATCAGAAAAATCTTTAATACAAAGAAAATTATTTAGATCAATATGAAGCAAAATGTATGCAGGTGAGTGTTGATGTATGAGTGCGTACGTATGTAATTGGTCGTATCTCAGGATTATATCTTCAGGATTCAGGATAATAAAAGCGAGCTTATTGTTTTTTCATCACGATAACGTCAACGTTAAAATAAAACGATTTGATTTACCCGCTCTCTCTTTCGATTTTATGGATTTCAAAATAAAAACTTGGTGTAGTGCGTATGTGGCTGTAAGTTTGCGTCCAAAATCAGTAATTTGGGATATAAAATATTGCAGCGTCCCTTTTTGTATGGTTTCTTCGCGATAAGCGTGATGTCGAACAATAAACAAATTTACCGCGGAATACCCCAAATCGAGACCTAACACACAACCATAGAATTTTGACTCTATGTTGGATGGATGGTTCGTGTCCCAGCACAAAAGATATGTATAAGTCATTAGTGTTATCCCAGATAATGAAACAGTTGATCATAAGCCATTGATTCAAACAACTTGTTCGAGTCACTCTGCAAAATTTGCTTATATAAAGAGTTTAGTATCTGATCAGTTTTGTAAAAAAAATCCGAGATTTCATTAGTAAATTTACAGATCCAAAAACCGCGACGCTTTTAAATCTAAGAGGAGAATAAAAACTACGAAATAATCTTGACACCCGCATAAGTTATATTCGTGATACGTGTTAAAGCATTTCTAAAAACTGAGTTTCTATGGAAAAAGTTGTTATGTTGGATGATGGAACGTTCAATGAAAATTTTTTAGAACTTATTTCAGATGATTTTTTTCATGACGATTCAAAAAACGTTATTGCATTGTTAACACCCGTTTGTAAACTTATCAACAACTGTCAAAACCCGGAATGTAGTGTAGCGGATGCCACAGAACAGTGACTTAGCTTACATTTCACTAATACCATGTTTGAATACGAGCTGAACAAAAAAATAGAAAGATCTATTCATCTTGTTGGATATGCTGCGAATCTTTTACACAATTAGTGCCGTGGTAAAAGCTTTAATGAACAGCAAAAATAAATGGCTATTGATTTCATAAGAAATTCTGTTGGTGATGATACTTTTCGGAATTCCAATATTACCTTGCTAACATCAACGATTTTCAGAGATATTTTGATAATTGTAGTCCATTTTCTATTTGAGCTTATGTAGTTTACAGTTGCCTAAAATAAGTTCATTTGCCATGGACATAATGATTATACCAGTTCCAACAGCTAGAGTGGAAAGCTTTTTTTTCTGAATGGACATTCATCCATAATATATTTATAGAAATAGATTAGGAGATATTAAATCAAGTGTCACACTTGACATTTATCGTTCTCTTAAACACTTTGCAGTTTTTACCAAAATACGATGCAGAAAAGAAGTAGAATAAGTTAGCGAATAATAATAATCTTATCTATTATAGTTAATAATTGTATAGGTATACATAAAATTGCACGTGAATGAGTACTCATAAACTCTTACAAAAGTGTGTAACAGTGAAGCTGCGTTGTCAAATATAAACCATTTCTCCCACGTCCTCTTACAAGAATTCACTTTTTAAATTTAACTAAAATCTTCAATTTAATCAAAATTATACTGTACTTTATTTCTTACTTTTACTATTTTATTGTATTTTGTTTTCTTGATCTTACATCTTAGCATTTCTCACTCGCTTATTTCCTTGAATCAAAGTATGTATCATCACTTTTCACTGACACTTCTTTTTCTTTTATTTGAAATAAATAATTACATTTTCAACATAAAATTTGTTTGATTTTCGTATCTCGTTTTGTTATTGTTTCTAAATAAATTTGGAAGGTAAATATCCATTTATTTAATCAGCATAAATACCCTATAAATAGTAATAAATATTTATATGGATGTTATTAAACATTTATTGATAGATCATAACTTGGTTTCCAATGTGGTAAATTATTTATTTGATATTAATAATTATGTATTTCAGTTGAACAAGATTTTATTCAACTTTAATAAATATTTAGACGTATGTATAGTACATACAGATAGACTAAACAAACATGTATTATATTATAATAAATATTTTTTGCTATTAAATAAGCACATTACGTTATTAAATATATATGAGAGCAGTAAATAAATATACAGTATTATTGAATAAACATTTTATTATTGCAAAAATGAGCAATACTTGAAATACTCAAGTATTTGCTTACAAATAAATCTGTATTTTTGCAGATAAATCTGTTTATTTAATTTTAAAAAATATTTTAGTTGTTTGTATTCATATAAATAATTTATTTAATTCAAAAAAAGTTTACTCGTTGGGACAATATTTTTTTTACTGCAGCATGATCTTATACTTGTGAAATTGCACATAAATTAGTAAAATAACAATTTCTGTTGATAAATAATCTTTTCTTCGTCCTCAACTGATATCTGAGTCGTAAAATTACACAATGAAACTTGTAGTGCTCTAGTGGGCTTATTTTCGATTGATTAAAGTAAGTAGCATAAATATGAGACAAAATTTTAAGCAGGAAATTATTTACCCGTATCTCATGAAAAATCGATTCAGTAATACTCTAAATGTTAATAATTTTCCGCATATATTATAAATGATTGCTGTTATCAAATCATCAAGTATTACATTCTATACACTCTAATTCGGTATTTTCAGTTATTACTTGTATTCAACAATAAATTTGTTTTTGGCGTGGGATCCTTCTACACTAGCTATTCTCCCCTTGCCAGCCGTTAACTCTAGGCACCAGTTTTTAGATTCATGTTTGTAATCTGCCAATTATAGATGTTTGAAAATACAGAAAAAAAGTATTGACAAGCTTTCTAATTTTTCGACTCAAAAGTTTTTGAAAATAAAACCGTTATTATTGCTACTATCATTATCACTATTATTATTGTTATTATTATTATTGTAATTATTATTATTACTATAATTATTCATATTGAAGCAAAGCTTTTTATGTCGCGTTCTGGATCTCCAATCTTGAGGAGTAGAATTAAAAATTTTCTGGCTGCGGTGACGGTGGTGCGACTAATTTCTAAAACCAAATCGCCTGAAAGAAACAGTTCCCACCGGGAATCGGATGACAGTAAAAAAGTTTACCTGCTACCCTATGAACAAAGTTAAATTGATTTAGACAAATTGGGTACAGTAGCTACAACTGTTTTATAAATTATTCTTCTCTCTACAAATTAAGGATATTAAATAATTTATTCACTTTAAAAAAATCGCATGAGACATTATTTAATGATAGAGAGTAATTATAATTACTTACTAAAGAAGTACATTTAATTTTTTCCAATACAAATAAATTTATTTTTACATTGTTTTGATGGTAATTAGACAATACAAATCATTTATTTAAAAACAGTTTGTAATATTAAGTTGAAAAATTCAATTCACGCAAGTTAAAGTAACCCACAATCATTTTTAAGGTTTTCGTATATTTTGATTCAATGGTGATTCACAAATCACAAGTGTCAAAATATTTGTTTACTGACTCAAGTTAATATTTACGAAGGTTCTATTGATATGCAAAGTAATGGATAATACCCTAAACTTAGAATATGTTGTTTTTGAATAACTTTTCAACACTTGTGCAAAATTTCAGGTGTCGTTGACGATGATAGTAGATTTTCTTACAAGGAGGGGAAACGGAACTTCCTCACGAACGTGATATAATGCCTCGAGGCTAAGCCGAGAGGGCGTCACAGTCATGTTCGTGAGGGCGTTCCGTTTCCCCTCCATGTAAGAAATAGTGTTTTTTTCCATCCTTTAGGTTAAAGTTTGTAGTTCCGCTGTTCCACTAAGGTATAGGTAAAAGTACTTCTTCTTCTAGCCCAACCCAACCGTGGAACTACAAACTTCCGCCCAAGAGATGGAAAAAAAATGTTTAAAAAAATAGTTTCAAAATGGCCCTCTTTAACATACGTCATACGTCTTATGGCAGAGGCACCGGAGTTGAAACGGGTTAACACTTTGAAAAATGTGAATGACTAGCTTAATTAAAAGATATTAATGAAAGTACAATTATGTACAGTCATTTTCTATGTTAAAGGCATGGGAGAGTATCGTTTGCAGATATTCGGAGGCTAATTTAATTTCACACAATCCTGCCTAGAAACTTGTCTAGAAAATATTAAGAGGTGAAATAAATATAATTACTTTATTTGAAAGAGCATGGACAATAAAATTTACATAAATTTCGTCAAATTTAACAAAAATCTATTTCATAGTAGCACCTCTGACTCGAGAGCACACTATTAATTAATTCAGATGTAAATCAGCGCCTTCCGATTTTATTATATTAATAATAAAGCAAATCAGTGATCCGTTGGAGGCGAGGTGAAAAATTGTATATATAGTGTATATTAATTTTCTCTGTAGGTTTTTTCGTAAGAATGGCTGACTGTGCGTCAGCCTCATCAAACATTTTAAAACTATATTTTAACTTACAACTTAATAACGATTTTTCGGGAGAATGAAAGCAAGAATGAAAAAAA
>JAPYYV010006600.1:0-14162 GCA_030522625.1 Copidosoma aretas | reverse complement strand
GTTGTGATGTCTCATAGGCACAATACAAATTTAACCAGGTTTATTCGGCAACTTTGTCCTGCAGATAGCGTGCGGGGAGACATGCCCACAGCGAATATGTCCCCTTAGTGTACAGCGCAACTATATATATTTGTATGTACTACACAATAAATAATATAAATATCTGATACTATATAGATATATTTCACCCATTACGTTGGGTACCGAGTTTTGGAATCCCTGTTTGAGAGCCTCTGTGTGTTGGCTGCGTTTGAATTTGAATTATTCTTATATTTTACAACGCTTATTTGCATACTTACAAATTATTCTTTTTAAAAAGAAAGCTTTGTTTTCGTCGGTATAGCTCATTGTTAAAGTGTTATAACGTTATCCGAAGCAAGCGGTTATTTTCGTAAGTATCATTTTTTGGTTTTTTCATAACAATTTATAACGTTTAGTATAATGCTGATTTTAAGGTTATACCAGTTATTTATACGCTAAACATGTTAAACATCTTTCACCCTCTTCTTATATATTTGCTTGTGTTAAAAAAAATAAAACTTGAATTTGTTATGAATCAACTATTGATAAATTTTACGTTCGATTGTAAATATGTATTTTGAAGAACACATGAGAGGCATTTGTGCGTATACATATTTTGCATGAATCCATCCACGCGGATTACTAATATGTAATATATTAAAATTAAAAGTAATAATTGTCAACATACATTAAATTGGTTTTCAGAAATATTAATATGGAAGAAATAGTGACATCACCACAAGATTTCAAATTGAATTTTCCAAAGCAAATCTATTGTGTCGAATGGTCACCTTATGAATGGTCTCAAGATCTAATTTGTATTGGCTTTAAAGATGAAATAATTGTAGCTTCAATCAAATTCCAAGTATGATTAAAATTTGTATCTCTAATTCATTTGCCACTCAATTCTTTTTGCAATAAAATTGAACATTTCATAGGAGGAAGATGGTTTAGTGAATGGAATTAATTATACACAGCTCAAAATGTTTAATCATGAAGCCAGAGTTCACGCTATAGCTTGGAGCCCTGACACCTCATTGAGTACAGTACCTAAAATTGTGTTGTTTTCTGTGGCTGGTGCTGATTTCAAAATAAGGTTGTACAGTAGTAATTTGAATGATCAAAATGTACTGGAGGTAATCAATTTTTTTACTATTATTACTCTTACCTAAAATCAACTTTCAGACAAAAAGTATTCATAAATTATAGGTATTGGAAGGTCACAGAGACTACGTAAACAGTATTGCCTATGATGGTGATGGTGAACTCCTGGCTTCAGTATCCGATGATCTCACTTGCAAGCTCTGGGCAATCAAAGAAGGTAGAAGCTGTCTTGTTACATTTGTCTTAACAGCTCCAGGAATGACTGTCAAATGGCATTCTGAAGAAGCTGGAAAATTATTAGTTGCTGAAAAGATGGGTATTATACGTCTGTATAACGTGAGAAGCCAACAAGCTATTATGTCTGTTGATGCTAATAGAGTGCCACTAATGACAGCAGACTGGAGTCCAAATCCTTTGAAGGTAGCTTGTCTAGCTGATGGAGAACTCAGTTTGTGGGATATGTCAAGACCGTGGTATTGAATATATTTAAAAAATCTAATTTAATTTTTTTTTAATCAAATTTTTATGACGATATTGTTGTTTTAGTCGGGCACAAGAGACTACAACACTTTATCTTGAAGGCGGCACGATTATAAAATTTGCTCCATCCGACGAAAATATAATAGCAGCTATTGGACGGCCTGATAATCTTTTAAAAGTTGTTGACACAAAAACAAAGACAGTTAAATTATCTGGTCGCGTTCGACTATACGGGGGACTGACTTGGCATCAAAGATTGCAAATTATTTGTGCAGGAAATGACAGGCAACTGTTTTTCTGGAAAGTTATTAACAAATAACACTAGAATTTCTCTAATTTTTTTTTATTTACATTTGTACATAAAGTTTATTATTAATAATAAAAAAATTATACTAAGCGTAAAAAATTAGTTTTCTCTTTTATAAAAATATTTGGTGTCCTAATTTTGACTGAAAATAGTATGATGTTCAACAACTTTAGAGAGCCTAATTTGAATGTGCTTGCAAATCTGTGTGGTAGTTTCATACATATAAATAGCAAAAAAAAAAGTGCACATAACGTCAGAAGTTCTGTAATATCAGATACTTTATAGTATTGGGAGACAAGGCGATACATTTGTATAAGGCTCACAAGGAACTATTAAAATGAGAAACAGGCACCTTGGGACTATGACTAAAGTGTATCTGCTTTTTTTTCAATTGATAAGTGCTATAATACACCAGATTGTATAAGATTTAAATTAATACGAAAGTAAAACTCAGTCTTCAGAGATTACCAGAAAAATAAAACTAAATTTATCGTGAAAATCACGTGGAAGAAAAATAACGAATCAACAAAATCCACCAAGACTGTTATAGTCGATTACAAAAAATCTAGTTCAAGTAATTGGTACTGGGTACAATGAGATTTACACCATAAGTATTTTTAATTAAAACTCAAAATTTTAGGAAGAAACTGCTTTTGTCCATGTGTCCGAGACCAATTTCATAATTTCCTCACGTACTTCTTCAGATATTTTTCCAACAAATTCATTAACTGCTACATAACAAAACATCGGGTTTGGTGATGAAACTCGATTGTTCAGAAAGTGATTTTTAGCATTCCTTAATTGATCTAAACGTTCTATCAGAACTTCAGTCTCATCAATTTCTTCTTCGTTACTACCTTTCATTCTACCTAAAACATAAGTCATGTTATTATTCAATTGCTGAAAATACCTACTAAGAAAATCATCTCAACTTACTCATTTCAGCAGACAACTCAGACTCTAATTTTCTAATTTCATTAGTAGTTGTCCAAAACTTGACGGATTCTTTATTAAAAAGATCTTCAAGGTATTTTTTCAAGGCCTCCACAATCAAGTCTACACATTTAGAATTCTGATCCTTGCTTAGCTCGCTTGTGTTGTACCATTCAACTAAGGCATGACATAAATAAGCATGTAAGCTTACATTTATATCACTTTCATCGATATTAAAAATATTATTAGGATCTGTTGGGTGTTTTTTATCTAAAGCATAAAGATAGTATATCAAAGGTGGATATTTTTCTTGTTCCATATCAGAGTCTGAATTTTCGTGTTGAGTTATAAAGGCAAAAGCTCTGACTAGATGTTGAAGCCTTAGGTTCTGCTTATCAGACAAGGCTGCAAGTGCAAGTTGATGGCTAACATTTATCAATACCTACAAAAATGATAAAAATACATCAAGTGTATGATGAAATAATTATTCATGAATCTTTTAAATAATATTCAAGTACCATTTTTTTGCTCTCTGGAAGAGGAATTATATCTTTCTGAAGCAATAGTGAATACTTTTTTGGGCACTTATTAAAATGACTGCTTAATGTTTCTAACAAAGAAATATTGGATGAACCAGCCATCCATTTAAAAATAGAATCATCGTTTACATTTTTCATTATTCGATCCAGCTTATCAAATATATCTACTTCAATTTCACGATACTACAAAAGAGAATAATTTATTAAGGCACTTTAAAATTACACAAGTACTTTTATGCACATCAGTACTAGTAAAAATATACCTGTATTGAAGAGTTCTCTTTGATGATTGATTTAGCAATAGCAATATCTGAATCCAGCAGAGCTTGCATTACTGCTTTATCTGCTAAAGTTGTACTCAATTTTACGTGATCCTTGGTTAATTTGGCAACATCCACTGCTAAAACTAGACTGTCCAAATCTTTGCGACATTCTAATAGCTTAGCAGCTGTAGTATACTCTCCCAACTTAATATAGCTGTAATTTATTTGAGCTTTATCAACGAGGGAAATAATTATTTCATAATAATCAAAAACTATTGTACAAACCATTCTATGGCACTCTGTAAATTCCCAACTTTTTGTGCATAATTAGCCCACCGAGTCAAAATGTCGGTAATAACGGGATCCGTCGAATCCAGCCTAGAAGCAGCAATGATATATGCCTGCCTGTGAAAATTTGCGGCGTGAAGAATATCTATGGCTTCACGAACTTTATCAATGCACAAAAGATACGAGGCCGCTTTCAGTGGATTTTCTTCAAAAACAAGCTGTGAGGCATAGGCTTCACAAATCTGTTTGTAAAGTCTAAAAATCGAAAAAAAACTTGCTTTATCTACAATTACTTGGATGTACTATTTTTCGTCACTCACTCATTTGATACGCTAGCAGCAAGAGATACAGAAAAATCAGTTAATTTACTGTTCTTCATAGCTTCTAGCAAACTATTCTTCAAGTCACCACCCATCCATTGGTTGATTTCTATGATAGACTGATAATTTTGGTTTGTGTGCAGTATTTGTTCTGAAACAAAAATCGTTGTAGTATCAATACATGTTTGATATGGTGGAAACACAAAAAAGTAATAAAATATTACTTTCATGATTCAAAGCGTCTTCGAGATCTTTTTTGGTTCCTAGCATGGGTGGAACTTCAACATTAGATGTGGCTTCTTCATCTTCCTCTTGAACACCATTCGTTACATCATTACATGTTTCCTTGGCTATACCATTACATTTCTTATTACCTTCTACAGAATTCAAAAGACTCCTAACAGAGGCGCACCAAAGTTTCTTGTTATTTGTAATCTCAGCATAAGTAGGGAAAAGAATCTTCATCTTTGGTTTCTTTTTTTTTAACTTTAAAACACTTCCATCTTCACTTTGTTCAATAGCTGGTTGTTGATTAACATCTTCTCTACTGACCTCACTCGTGTCTTTTTCACCATTTGCCTCTTTTAATGGAACTTGAACTCTATCAGCACCATTGCTTTCGACTACTTTCATTGTTGCCATAACTACTTTCGTTTTCTTTCTCTTTGTTCTCTTGCCCTTTGTATTTTTTGGTTTTGAATTATCCACGGGTAAATCTGTTTGATTAGAAATGCTCCAAATCCGTAAAGTAAAGTCAGCAGAGCCTGTGATGATTAAATCTTGAGATATTGGGCTCCACATGCAACATTGAACTGGAAATTGGTGGGATGTGTAGGTAACTATTGTTTCTTGCGTGTCTACTTTCCAAACCTACAATAATCAGGAGTATATCTTTACTCTTATCAAAATAATCCAATATAAAGTATAAATGTGAAAAATAATTGAAATACCTTAGCAGAATAATCATAACTGCAAGATACTAAATATCCGCTTATGTGTGGGCTCCAAGCAAGGCCCACAACTTTGTCGGAATGTCCATTCAACGTTGCGACAGTTTTGTAAAAAGTCTGTTGTTCTTCAGGATTTTCTTCTTCAGATTCTTCAGTATCCATAATTTGAAAAATAGTTATCGTTATGTCGTTAACAGCAACAGCCAAGTAGTTTTGCATTGGAGAAGTGTTTAAGTCTGACATAGTACTGTGTGGATGCCAGACCAAACATTGCACTGCTTTGTTGAGGTCGTGAATCGTATACTTTTTGGTCAAACTACGATCCATGAATGAGATTGATCTAAAATCAAATATTTAATGCTTAACAATGAAGTCATGAAAATTATGCAAAAGTCATTTACCCATCGTTGAACCCTACAGCTAGCAAGGAATAATCTGGTTTCCATGAAAACTCGCCGCAATCTTTATCAATCACTACCTTTGGATCTGAGGAAGAGAATATCAATTGAATAAAATTTTGCGTTATTAAACATGAAATATTCAGTATAGCTACCTGCATTGAGAAATTTTTGATCAATGTGTACTAGTTGACCTTCTCCAATAGCGTATAAACCGTATTCTTCTGACTTAGGTACTGGACCCCAACCCAGTGTATAAATAGTTTGCTTAAAAAATTGTTTAGCCAATTGCGGTGAGGTTTTCTTGTTAGTATCGAATAAACCGATACGTCCTTCATCTGTTCCAAATGCTAAAATATTTTCTTTTTCTGGATGCCACGAGAGCTGTGAATTTTGTAATAAATTTATGCGATATAATTAAAAATAATTAAATTTCTATGACCTGATTTAAAACTAAGCCGTATTCAATGAAACGATGTTACTTACCGATCGTACTTTTCCTTTGATTTTTTCCCACAACATTTGTGCTTCTACTATATTATCGTGAGGCTCGGACAAATTCCACAGACGAATCATTGTATCACCTACTCCGAAGGCAATTAGCGATGTATCGATAGGACAAGCAGCTAAGCAATATACAAAACCTCCTTGTGTTGGGATTACATGTTCCATCAATGTTTTACCCTCAGAGAGGCTGCAGCAAACAACTTGTCGATCCTGAGATAAAGTCCATATTGATTTTCTGTAAGATGATAAAATTTATGTTATGGTATAATGTGGTTGAAAAATAAATATAAATTATGAATCACTCAATCTGTAGTGACTTACATAGTAGTTTTTGCTCTCCAATTTTCTTGCTCTGAATCTTCAAGTGTTTCTGTTGATTTTTCAGTTGAGCCTGCAATGGCAAATAATCCATGGCTGTGTTGACCATGAATGAATGTTGGAGTAAATTTCTTATTCGAAGATCCAGATAATTCCCACAAAAGAAGTTCTCCGAATTGCGAGTTGGATAGCAGAATTTTCGGTGTCAACCAACAAAGAGATGTGAAGTTCATTTTACTTCTGTGCTTACTCGTATCTAAGGGTGTATTTGGTAGTGAAATATTAAGTTGAGAGCGGCCATTGCTACCAGCTTTCCAGACATATATTAATCTGAAACAGAAAATTCGCATGAAAAATATAATTGCAGTTGTGGTAAAGTTCAAATGTTCTAAGTGCTATGACTTACTTATCTTTAGCACCACTGGCCAGCAGAAAATCTTTACCATCACTATTATCAAAAACATTATCAGGAACTGGACACCACGACAAGCTGGTAATCTCCGTGTCATGGCCTCTTAACTTGTATTTCATATGACCTCGTGAATTGACAATGTAAACCAAGCCTGACTTAGCACCTACTGCAATCAAATTGCTGTCATGTGGACAGCAAGCCAAACACGTACTATTTACTTTTCCACCAGTGCTTATAGGAAACTTTTGTGAGCTATTATTATTTATATTTATGGTTCCTAATACACCATCCAGAGTTACGTAGGAGATAAGATGTGGGTCATGTTTGGACCAATCAACTGCAGCTATCTTACTTCCAGTCTATGCACATGAAATAATTTATCTATGTTAACGAATGAAATGTACGATTTTTCTTCTAAGACCATGAAAAATATTCAAAATACCTACATCTAAATTATTAAACTTCTTTTTGATACTAAAAGTGGCCATATTCCATACATTAACAATATTACATTCTGATACAGATGCCAAGTAATAGCAGCTGTTTTCTTCATCGAATGGTGAAAATGCTAGTGATGCAACCCTTTCCAAGTGAGCCTTGTCGATGATTGTGTAATCCAATCCTTTAGCGTTTTCTTTCTTTTTAGCAACAACTATGGAATTCTTTGCTCCCCAAGCAACAGTACCATCACCAGCACACGCGATGATAGTACTCAAATACCAATTTGGAGAGGCAGGTAGGGTAATTTCATTCATCTTGATTTTTTTCCGTTCTAATAAAATCAATTATATGTCGCTTGAAAGTGCGCAATTATACTGCCCCATGTAGAGGCAGTTACAATAATTATGTTTTGAAAAAGTACAGATTAAAACAGTTTAATAATAAGTGAACATTTATTTAGAAATCAAACCAACGGATCAAAGATACTACTTATATATCAAGTACCTCACAAAGAACATACCAATAAAATGGATGAGGTTTGAGATTTTAAGTTGAACAAAACAAATGTACTTTTTGAAAAAAGGGGAAGACATTAAATCAACTGACATTTGATATGGACACTACAAATTATCAATTATTAACAAATTAAATTACATCGAATCATTCTAGTTTATATTGAGGTTACAAGTACGGTAAAAAATACGAATGATTGTGAAATTTGTCATGTACCATATAAAACGCAAATCGCTAACAGTAGTCAACTAGAATTTAACTAACAAATCGGTTGATAAAATTACTTCTTACCCTGTCGTAGAAAATGTTTATTATAAATCGCAGGAGACTGTCAGCAACAATGCTGTCATAAGTATTATCGGCGTATGCAGCGAGAGAGCGGCGTTCTCGATTCATCTTACTTATCATCTTTTATTATTGACTCATCTGCTCATCTTTTCTGGAACGCGCGCTATTTTAAAAGCATACTCATCTCATGATTTCAAAATTTTGTTCACAGTATAAACTAAACAACAAATTGCCAAGGAACATAATTTTGCAGGAAACGACGGGAATTTAGAGAGAAAATATCTGTTCTGATGGAAAAATGAATACATACATAGGGTACTATAATCACATTTACTCGCAAAAGTCCGAATAAAATGTTTTTTCAGGAAAATAAAAATGAACGTTTTTCGTCTTACAATTGTAAGACATTGTTTGTACTGGGAAAAATTTAAAAAATTGAGATTTGCAGCGTTCGATGGCGATCGCATCCTGCGTGAGATAAAGTTGAATGTTTAAAAAATTTAATTTGGAATGGTATAATCTATTATTATGATACATTATTTATAACAAACACTGCACATGTTAAAGTGATGAAAAAATTTCAGCACATCGTCACGTAACATTGGTTGGTTTTTTATTTTTTGTAATGTTTACAAGTACTTATTACTGCCGATGAACACACACACACACACACACACACACACACACACACAATCAATATCTGTAACAATTTGTGCCTTGAGGTGATTTTTTCAAATACTTTGCGATACAATTTCTGTCCAAAAATACATGTGATGCATCGTTTGGGCTTGAGCAATTTTTTGTCTTCATCATCATTTAAAACGTGTTTAAAAAAAATTCGATTCGAAAAACCATGAAAGATGCAAAAGTGAAACGTTGTTAGCACACTTCATTTGGCTGGAACAACTTTTGTGCTCTACCCTGGTATGAAAATGTAAAAATTAATCGCGCCCAAGTCTGTGCAGACACTCTCGACCGCGATCCGACCAATGGTTTGGCAATTTTAACAAGAAAAATGCATCAGCCCGCGAAAAAAGGGGTCTCAACCGGGACGATTATCATCATCGTTCAGGATCCCACTCCATCGTGGTGGTAACTTTCACCGAATCAGCACCGGTCGTTGATCGAAAGAAAATAAAAAAAGAAACACCCTTCCAGCGAACGATCGTACGCATGAAACATGGCAACTAACGAAACATGATCCTCAGACGATCATGAAGATGTTTTGTATCAAGCGCCAGGGCGAGGAGGTGCACAGGGCCTTGCGCTTCGGACACCGGTACCTCCTGAGACACTCGGCGAACGACCTGTCGCACTCGCAGAGCCGCTGGGCGCACGAGCCCGAGCTTCCCCACTCCCCGTGCTCGACGGCTGAAAATTCAAGCCCGACCACCATCGATCGTCGATCCGGCAATGCCGTGGGGGGGAAACAAAACAACACAATATCATACGAACCGCAAACTGGCTTGTGGCCCCCGTAGCACTTCCAGTAGTAGGGGACGAAGTACTCCACGAACATCGGGCACTCCGTCGCGTCGTAGCACAGGTCGTGCATTTTGCAGCAGCTTGATGGGGAGGGGGGGGCGGTTATTGAAGCGATTGAACATGTTCAGTCGTGCGCGCGAGCCTTTGCAAATGCATCGCTCGGGTGTGTCCTTACCGGTCGATGCCGTCCACGGGGTAACCTGAGCCCAAAAAGCCGCAGTAGCAGGCGTATCCCTTGTACGACAGGGGATCGCAGCCCGTGGCGCACACGATCATGTTGTACAGGTGCGTCACGCCCCGCTTGGCTCGCCGATGATGATGATGATGATGATGGTCGTTCGACGCTCGCGGTACGCTGTGAAATCGAGCCGTAGTTCATATGGATATTGAGTCTCCCGCTGTAATGCCGCAGCGGTTATACCTCGCGTCCCTTTGACGTTTGAAACTGTGTACTCTATTTTTCCCGAGTACGGATGTTTCGAGACAAAACAAGGGCATTTATTCATGACGGTTTTGAAAATAATACGTTCGACAAAAGTTTCCAGCCTATCCAACATATCATCAATTATTCAACTTTTAAATCAACGTTGAATCAATGATCAAACGCAACGTTGATCAACGTTGATTTTTTATTTTTTCAACGATGAATCGATCTTGATTCATTGATTATTTGAAATTAAAAAAAAAACACCGTCAAAATCAGCGTTGAAGAATCATCAATCGCTTCAATGTTGATTCGCTTCAATCATTTTAATATTGAAATAAATGATAAATTTCAACGTTGGATCAATAAAAAAAAGAAGATAAATAATCAACGTTGATCAATTTTGGTTAGGGCAGCTTGTTTCGACCCCCTATACGAGTGAGAGAAAATGATGAAAAAACTTTGAATACTCAATTTTGGAAATTCTATTCATCTTTTAATCTTATTTGGGGAAAGACCCTCACGCACACACACACATACACACTGCACACATTTTCCCCATGAAAAATCCATATTTTAAATTACTCGACTGCAGTGCTGTCGTTCCCGGACAAATTGTCGCTGCTGGACGCGTAGTTTGTTTGAAGCATCAGCATCGACGAGCTGTCTCGCAGGTACCCGCTGTAAGCAATATGAAAGTCCCCATCGTCCTGGTCCTTCAGCATTGCGGTGCAATTCCTCGGGATTGGCTTATTCTTATTATTCCTCGGAGTACTTTTACTCGTGAGTTCTCTTCTAATATCTTCTTTGCCGTTTGGTATATTTTTGCCTGAAAATAATCGCACATTGTTTTAGCACCCAGGGGAATTATTGTTTTTTTCTTTTTTTCAAGTTTAAAGTTAATATTTCGACAAGATGTATTATATATTTTTACGAAATTTCGAACTTTCTACGAAAAATTATTTTCAAAAGATCAACGCGTACTTTTCATACTGTCAATGAACCGTTTCGCTATCAGTTATCTCGAAATATGAGTACGTATCTTTTAATAAAAATCATACGATAAATTCACGAGCACGGACATCTAACGGCAGAAAGATTATTAAAAAGACAAGGAATATCATTTACAACTCAGACCGATTATTAAATACTTACAGTTACTTTGGGAACTGATAGAAGCCGACAATAGGAACATGAATGAAATACAATACCAGCGCAATCTCGTCTTGGTACATAATTATTCGCGATAAGTTAAGGTGCGTCGTTGAAGAAAGAGTTAAAGAGAAGGCAAAAGTAATCAACGTATAAGAGGTAATATTTTTTCGCGCCTCCGACGAAAACAATGGCGGGAAAGAGATGAGCTGAGATTCGCGAGCGCGAAAGCCGATTGGGAAACACACGTGCGGGCCAGGCCTAGCGTGCGATTCTCTCATCGTTTTAGCCTATGATGTACTGTATTAGTCTATTATATCTGTGGGTACCACGGAAAAGTGGCTTTTGATTAGGGTACGTTCGGATGTATGGGAGTCTGGAGATCTTTGGACCGATCCAAGGAGAAAATTGGAAAGAAAAATACTCAAAATACCACCGCAAAAATTATGATTACGATGGATTTTAATGCGTAATTTTAAGATAGCGTAGGGGTAGTTTTTGGATGAAGTTATAGAATTCATTTTTAATTAATTATAAGTTTTACTCTGGAAACAAGCGTCAATTTACATGGCAATAGAACGGTCAAAAAACTATGATTTAATTCATTCAGAAGACATGAACAGTTAAATTTAATAAAAAATGTAATTCTTTCAAACAGATGAGAAATGTATTCTTATATTTTAATATTCAGAGTCAATACGGATAGAACAATCTGAGTAAAATATAATTGATTATTGTATTTTGACCCTCAGAGTATACATGTATATTGTAGGAACAATTAAAACATATTTAAAATTCAACTTTATTGGATACGATGCAACGTTTACGGTATACATGGCCCATACACAGTTGAAAATTTTGTGTAGTTTGCTATTTTACACTTATTATTTGTGAAAATTACACAAAATTTGCATACTTTCGTTCACTAAACAGTTGTACTTCGTACACAAAGTTTATGTATTAGCTATGCGTACAATTGCTAAATAACAGAAGATGTGTGTACTGTTAACACGAAATTTGTCATACGGCCTATATTTTAACTTTAAAATTTTTTAAAACTGGCTTTTCCAATAATCTTAACATTCTAGCATCCTGTCTAGTCGTTAAGGACGATAAACAAAAAATTTGAAAGTTTACAAGGCATTAGTTGTGAATCCTAGTTTTGACACTTTTTAATTGTATGCGACTAGTCGTTGTATCATCTTGAATGTAGAGACCTCTGCTGACTAAAATGAGCTGTTATTACCGTAATGCCTCTAATCTTAAAGGTATTTTAAATTATCAATAAGGAGACTAAGGTGACTATAGTGTACGACGGATTTTGGTATGCATATGTACCAATCTAAATTTTGTTGAAAAATTCCTATTTGAGGCTTTAGAATTGCCGAAAAAGTACCATCACGGTAATGTCTGTCATTACCATAATCCTTTTTTGAAGTTGTTTTTAAAAATCTCATTTAAATTAACACGTGTTTTCTAAAAAAATGACAATAAAGTCGGGCCCAACGTTTTTGGCTAGTTAGGACCTCACGTAACATAGAAAAAAAAAACATAGAAATATTCTTCACACTAAATCTTGAAAATCCTATTTCACACACCAAAATATCCCGTTTTTGACTCATGCATATATTATACATATAGTCAATTTATTGACTTTACTAGGTATACATTATTGTTATTGTGTTACTTGCATTACTTATTTATTAAAAAATTACATAAAAACGTATATGTTATGAAAAACTGCTCTATTTAAGTTTCAAGTATATAAAATAAGTCTACTCACGAAACATAATCTCCTTATTATTTGCTCTGTTGTTGATCGCTCACTGCTCCGTATAATACGTCTTCACTCGACGAATGACTAGATCACACTGTTAACAAAGCATCTGGTGTCTGGTCGTGACCACTGAATCACTCAGCTGACTAAGCTCATAGTGTGATCTAGTCATTCATGGAGTAAACACATATATTCACGGAGCAGTAAGCGATCAATATCAGAGTAAGAAATTAGGAGATTATATTTCGTGAGTACCCTTGTCTTACACTTAAAACTTAAAAAGAGTAGTTTTTAATCACGTATACGAATATAATGTAATAAAATAATAATAGGTTACATAATTATAATGTCTTCATATTCAGTTATTTTATCATAAAATATAAACATAAATATATCTTTCATCCTCCCTAGACAAAAATCTATTCACAGCCGCGATTCTTGCTCAACAAGATGCTATTGCGTTCCTACGGAGTATAATAGCAGTTAATTGCCTTTGTGGTTCTCGAGTCTGACGAATTTGCCAATAGCCAAGAATGCGGCCGCCGAAGGAAAATGTCTTTGACTCGGCGAGACGCGTTTTACGTTCCGGACATAAATTCCCTGCAGAAAAGATCATAAAATTGATGAGTGTCTACCGACCATTTGGTACACAATATAATTGTATTTTCTACAATACCCAATATAACGCAGTATGGTAAGCAGCCACGCAATATCGCAATATATACCATGATTAATATTTCAGACTAATGCTTTTGAAAATGTTCTTATGCTCGAAGCTTATAATCTACTGTTAATCCGAAATGGCATTTATCTTGGCGTGGCTGAAAAAAGGCAGCTTTGTACAGGTAACATCGTAAAAACTTGCGATGCAACGCCGGCTTGATCATGAAAGTTTGAAACAGATGAAATAAGAGTTGGCGAGAAAAGGTCAAGAGTCGGGTGAGATGGACTCGAGGAATCAAATTTAATGTCATAAAAGTGGCGCGTACAACTTTACCCAGAGTAATTTTGAACGTCGGCGCGGGTGAATTTCCCCAGAAAGGGACGGGAAAAGTATATTTGACGCGTTGAAATTTCAATTTCAGACAGGGATATAATTTTTATCACAGCCAAAGTAGACATTACATTACAGCATCCTGAACTATTCAACGAGCGCGCTCGCTCTCCTATATACATCTTGAATATCCAATTAAGCTTTAGCATCGCGCTTACACAACTCAATTTAATTCAGCGGCAGATGAC